>JAQFYZ010005097.1:0-10024 GCA_034695085.1 Cylindroiulus punctatus
CTATTCTACAGTAGCGTCCTCTCGCTAGAGGGCCCGTTTCAAAGGGTATCGCTACATCGTAATCGTAATCGTAATCGCGATGCAATTTGGCGCAAGCATTCTAAACATTTCAGGAATTTTAGCGAGCAACTATTTCACAATTCTGGCACAGTTAGCGGTCATAATATTGCCTAATCCATATTCAACCAGTTGTTAGACCTAATGAACTTCATCAAAATTCGTTCATTTCATTCACAAAATATTTTTCTTCTCGGATTTCAAATTCATAACACCCAGACCAGGCTCTTTTCAGGCCACATTTTATTTTCGTAGTGAAAACAAATATTTACAACTTACCGCAAGCCGACAGCCGTCCGGGCACACAGGTCAGTCGTCGCTGCTTCGGTGGACTGTAAAAAGTGCGACGAAAATTCACTCAAAATTGGGAAATTACGACATCAGCAACAGCTCCTTGTAGAACTTCCAATTCGAATGCCAGGAGGCGGTAACCAGCGCCACCTAGTTCCGTGTCACGCGCTGTGACCTGATTGGCCAGATTTTAAAAAATAGAATAAATAACTTGTAGATTAATTAATTTAATTATAATTTATGTATTCACTTAACTTCCCAATTCAACAGACATACTGTACGTTGAAAAATTGCAAAAATAATAAATTCAAATTAACATTTTCAAAACTCACTATAAATTCAAAAATAAAAATTAAAATGAATTAAAAATAAATTGAATGAAATAATAAAAGGATTTTTTTCTCTAAATTTCCAAATAAAATGTGTGATAATTGTGTTAAATTGTGATAAATGTGTTATAACCTCAATGCGATAAAATTTTACTGGAATGTATAATTATAATATTCACGCACTTTTCAGATCGACCATTAATAACAATACTAAAAATAAAATAATTAAATTATTTTAATGAGGGTTTACCAAACGAATTATCAAAATAATGGGAAATTTGGGATAATTTTGGAGAAATAGCTTTTCGGAAGTAAAGTGGAATGTTAGTGGCATGCACCCAAGTCAAAAACCTACGGATCTGTAGATATGGATCTCGAGTTCGTACTCACCACAATCTTGAGTACAATCCACTGTTGTGCAAACTCCCAATTAAACTAGAAAAATGTTAAAAACACTAAGCTTTTAAAAATAATCAGAATTTAGTCAACTGAATATAATACTTTTGCAAAACCAACTGGTCAAGTTTGTTAAAATTCAGCAAAGCCTTTCAATTTCTTTAGAAGTCTTATAAATTTTATATTTTTCAAACATTATCAATATTGAATTATTCTTAAATCAATTTTATAGTTTTATACTTTTACATATAATAATTATATTAAATAAACTTATTAAATGTAGTTTATATTTTTGCAAATATAAATATAAATTTAACGATACTAACTAAAGCTGTCGACATTTTCGAAGTTCTGGTCAAGCTACATGTATTTAAGTTTTTTTTCCAAAATTCTGCTAATTCTAACTAAATATTTAATCAAAATCTGAAACATGCATGCCAGAAACGTACAAAAATCAGTTTTTCAGGTACGAGAAGATGTCAGAAACTGAATTTTACCAAACATTCTAGTCAAGTTACATGTATTTAAAGATTTTTTTCAAAATTCTGCTCATTTTAACTAAATATTTACTCAAAATCTGAAACATGCATGCCAGAAACATACAAAAATCAGTTTTTCAGGTACGAGAAGATGTCAGAAACTGAATTTTACCAAACATTCTAATCAAGTTACATGTATTTAAAGATTTTTTTCAAAATTCTGCTAATTTTAACTAAATATTTACTCAAAATCTGAAACATGCATGCCAGAAACGTACAAAAATCAGTTTTTCAGGTACGAGAAGATGTCAGAAACTAAATTTTACCAAACATTCTAGTCAAGCTACGTATATTTAAGTTGTTTTTTCAAAATTCTGCCTAATTTTAACTAAATATTTACTCAAAATTGAAACATGCATGCCAGAAACGTACAAAAATCAGTTTTTCAGGTACGAGAAGATGTCAGAAACTGAATTTTACCAAACATTCTAGTCAAGTTACATGTATTTAAAGATTTTTTTCAAAATTCTGCTCATTTTAACTAAATATTTACTCAAAATCTGAAACATGCATGCCAGAAACATACAAAAATCAGTTTTTCAGGTACGAGAAGATGTCAGAAACTGAATTTTACCAAACATTCTAATCAAGTTACATGTATTTAAAGATTTTTTTCAAAATTCTGCTAATTTTAACTAAATATTTACTCAAAATCTGAAACATGCATGCCAGAAACGTACAAAAATCAGTTTTTCAGGTACGAGAAGATGTCAGAAACTAAATTTTACCAAACATTCTAGTCAAGCTACGTATATTTAAGTTGTTTTTTCAAAATTCTGCCTAATTTTAACTAAATATTTACTCAAAATTGAAACATGCATGCCAGAAACGTACAAAAATCAGTTTTTCAGGTACGAGAAGATGTCAGAAACTGAATTTTATCAAACATTCTGGTCAAGCTACAAGTAATTAAGTTGTTTTTGAAAATTCTGCTCATTTTAACTAAATATTTACTCAAAATTTGAAACATGCATGCCAGAAACATACAAAAATCAGTTTTTCAGGTACGAGAAGACGTCAGAAACTGAATTTGACCAAACTAGCATTGCAAGGTATCTCTACATTTTCCAAAAATTTACTAGTAATGCTTCATTCACACATGCAATTTTTCCAACGTTCGGAGGAAATTTTTGTTTCATTTTATGTAGGTAAACCATGGACAAAGTTGGGCCAAAACCTCCATAAGAAGAAAAAAACTTTCTCCGTACATGGACAAAAATTGTATGTGTAAAAGAAGCATTAGTCGGCTTTCAAAAATCTGATAATTACGGCAATCCCTCTTAAAAAACTTCAAACTTCATAATTAGTTCAGGACGAAACTCGCCTAAATTTTATTTCCAAAAGTCCTCGCATCGCCGACATATTTTCCGGCGACATCGACGACTAAAAAGTAATTTTCTGGAATCGGGTGCGAAATAACGACAAATGGCTGACGATGGGGTTGGGGCAAGCGGGACACGGGGCTGGTCGAATAAAAAAGCAAAACAACAACCAACGACACGACGTTGGTTTCGTAGGAGTCAGTTGTGAAGACCGCGCGGCCCTCGAGGGTTTCCTTCCTGCCCGCTGAAACGAAATGAGTTGCGAATGATGGCGAAACGCGAATGTTTTTGTTTTTACCTATATTTTTAAAAAAACGAGTCGTGCCGGCGCGGGCGCTCAGTACGGCTTTGGTCTCTTGTCGCCGCGGTCTCCTCCGCCCCTGAAAAATAGAAAGTTTTTCACGTAAGATTCAATTTGCCAGTAATTTTTCACCTAAGTTTCAAAATTGAACGTCATTTTCAACATCGGCGGAAGATTTCAGGGATTCAGGCTCCAATTTTACATCCGTTACAAGTTGAACATTTCAGAGAAAATTTCATGTGTTGAAAGTTCTTCCAACATTTTTAAGTAATTTCAACTGCTTTAACTCAACCTATCTATAGTTGAACCACGAAGTGATGGAACTGGGCTGAAAGCGCCGACCAATCGGGAGTGTGCAGCGAAAGGGTCGCCATCTAGTGGCAGTCAAGTAAGCTCCCATGAAAGTAGGATACTTTCATCAAATAAACGATAAACGGCACTGGTGGCGTTGCAGTTAGCCACTTTCATGTCCGTGAGAGTAGGATAAAAGCCTCAAACGCAATGGGAAGTTTTTAATTTTCCCCAAATAAGCTCGTAAATGCGGGCTAATTATTATTTTAACGGTTTTGACCGACTCTGTGGTACCCAATAATACTATTTGTTGGTATTTAAAGCATTGCGTATTTATTTTTGGGCCACGGGCCTGAGTTTATCGAACTTCGGCGTGTTATTTGATAAAAGTATCCTACTTTCATGGGAGCTTACTCGACTGCCACTAGATGGCGACCCTTTCACTGCACATTCCCAATAGCTGTCGCATTCTTCGTTCATTTGCTGCTTAGATACATTACAACCTGCATTTTCATTTGCTAAATAGTGCAAAATGACCCATAAAGCTGCCTAACGTACTGTCAATGCCATATAGTTCAGCACAAATTACTTGCATTTTTGTTCGGAACTTATCCTTTCAAAATGCACGTCCCTTGTCATGCGAGCGAGCCATAGCCAGACTTTTCATCGAGTTCAGAAACTTTGTTTATCACTGACCGAAGTCTCAACAATCAGGGTTCGATGATAAAAAGTATTCATCACGACTCGGATCGAGCTCGAGTTTCTGGCCAGCTTTAGGCCCGAAAGCTCGAGCTCATTAATACCACCTGCTATTTCACAAAAATTTAACTCCATTGGCTGAATTTGCTAATGGAAACGCTACAACAAGATCTGGCGTTTTGCTCCCACATTTAACACATTCAGGGTTCATACTCAAATTTCGAAAGCCATTTACTTGACTTTCCCTGACCAACTCAAGTAAATTTCCCCGACTTAAAAATAGGGTACAGGAATACAGGGTGGTTTTTTTTTTATGTATAACGTAACATTATGCGAAAACCATATTAGATGGAATAATAGCGTCTGTGCAGTTAATTACTCTCTGGAGGAAAACATTTATAAGATGTTTTCCAAATAATTAACCAGTTTCAGCAAATGGTTTTCGCTGCTGCGTTACCTCCCCCAGGATCGCTGCTCGAGCGGCCCCCGGCCAGGGACACCCATTGACAAATTTGCAAACTTCATGCAAAAAGTGAATCGGTTTTTGCAAAAATTTCGCAGACAAATGTACAAAAATGAACTGATTTTGGATTTTTTTTTTTTTGCAAAAAAATGGTTTTCACTGCAGACAAGACCGTGGCTAGATCCGGAGACCCCTGTACAAATGTTCTAGCTATACCAACGGGCATGGGCCATGTGATTTTAGTGAGGACAGGGTTCATACTCACATTTACAAAATTATTTCCCTGACTTACCCTGACAACCCAAGTAAATTTCCCTGATTTATAAATCGTGTAGAATTTTTTTTAAACCTGCTCATGAGAAAAATATAATGTTTATTAATATCAACTTTTGGAAATGGTCAGCAGAAATCTCAAAATAATTAATAAACATGTAAAAAATGACTTTTTGAGTATTTTTTGGGATGGAATTTATTTTGTTGAAATAACTGTTATTTTCCCTGACTTTATAGCAAAAAAACGTAGCTTTCCCTGACCATTTTGCTCTTCCCTGACTTTCCAGGTGCGTATGAACCCTGGAGGACAAGAGGAGGAAAGCCAGTATATTTTTGGAAATCATTGGGAAAAAAGAGGGGGTTAGGTGGTTATTGCAGAATAAGCAAAGATCTTTTTGCATAGCAATATTGTGAATTTCTCCAATATTTCAGGCAGAGGGGAGGTGTGACAGACTATGTAAATAGCCTGACTGATTTACCAGCAAACATCAGTTTTCCCTGACTCTCCAGGTACATGTGAACCCTGACATTTAGTAAATTCGGCGGGCAACCGCGAACTTTTTTAATCTAAATTGGGGAATTTTGGTCCAAAAACCAGATTAGCAACCAAGATATCAAGAATGCGAGCGCGCACCAAACGGCAAACATAACCTGAAATCCCCGCGCATTACCAGCAGATAAAACCATTCGTACCCTCTCATGCCGCCATGTCCTCCTCGGCCTCCTCTGTCGCCTCCGCGTCCACCGCCTCGTCCTCCTCGGTCTCCGCCGCGGCCGCCTCCTCGTCCCCTCATGGGTCCTCCGCGTCCGCCGCCGCCCATGCCGGGTCCACCGCCCATGTCGCCGCCGCCGAAGCCCTCCGGCCTGGGTGCGTTGCAGCGGTTGCAGGCGCCCCTCCACGAGAAGTTGTTGTTGCCGCAGCTGGGGTTGGGGCACTTCCAGTCGCCGTCGCGGCCGCCGGGGGGTCCTCCGGGCCCGCCGCCGCCGCCTCCTCCGCCCATGCCGCGACCGCGGCCCCGGTCTCCTCCGCCTCGACCGCCGCGCATGCCACCGCCGCCGAACCCGCCACCGCCCATGCCGCCGCCGCCGCCGCCACCGCCGCCGAAGTTGCTGCTCTTCTTGGTGGCCAGCTCCACCTTGATCTTCTTGCCGTTGAAGTCTTTGCCTGCGGGACGGGGGAAAAACAAAGTTTAAATGCCGGTGAAACCGCAATGTCATGAGCCCCACTGTTTAGACAGCCGAAGACCATTTTCAAAAGGATCCATGTGCCAAACGCACGATTGCCAGATAATTGACAACATTTTGCGCAATCCGTTATATAATTGCAGAAAAATTTACGGGCCATGCACATGTCGTGCGGCATAAATGTACCATTTCTTCAATGTTTTTTTTGTTGTTAAGATCCTTTTGAAACTCAGGTCATCAAACGTGCAATCGCGCAACAGCCAGACTTCTCATCGAGTTCAGAAATGTTGTTATCATGGACCGAGGTCTCAACAATCAGGGTTCGTTGATAAATATTCATCACGACTCGATTCGAGCTGATCGCGCGAAGCTCCAGTTTCCGGATAGACAAATGGACCGCGGCTCAAGTTTGCCGCCATCATCGGCCATCCACACAAACACAAGTTTTCAACTTGCAATATTTTCGTGAAAATTATCTTAAAGACTTGCTATACAAGTATTTAATATTACAAATGCTATGCTCTTGAAAACAGCAAATCCTTAAATAATTTGAATGAAAACACTGCGAACATGAGAAATTTTCTTGCAAATGTTGCAGATTCTTAGATAATTTTCAATAAAATGCCGCAAACACCAGGGATCTTTGCAAATGTTGCGGATTCTTAGATAATTTTCATCAAAATAGTGCAAACACCAGGAAGCTTTCCAAGTGTTGCAGATTCTTAGATAATTTTCAATAAAATGCCGCAAACACCAGGAATCTTTGCAAATGTTGCGGATTCTTAGATAACTTTCATTAAAATAGTGCAATCACCAGGAATCTTTGCAAATGTTGCAGATTCTTAGATAATTTTCATCGAAATAGTGCAAACACCAGGAATCTTTGCAAATGTTGCAGATTCTTACATAATTTTCATCTAAATAGTGAAAACACCATGAATCTTTGCAAATGTTGCAGATTCTTAGACAATTTTCACTAAAATGCCGCAATCACCAGGAATCTTTGCAAATGTTGCAGATTCTTAAGATAATTTGCATCAAAATAGTGCAAACACCAGGAATCTTTGCAAATGTTGCAGATTCTTAGATAATTTTCCATAAAATGCCACAAACACGACGAATATTTGCAAATGTTGCAGATTCTTAGATAATTTTCATCGAAATGCTGCAAACACGACGAATCTTTGCAAATGATGCAGATTCCTAGATAATTTTCAATAAAATGCCGCAATCACCAGGAATCTTTGCAAATGTTGCAGATTCTTAGATAATTTTCAATAAAATGCGGCAAATACCAGGAATCTTTGCAAATGTTGCAGATTCTTAGATAATTTTCATCGAAATAGTGCAAACACCAGGAATCTTTGCAAATGTTGCAGATTCTTAGATAATTTTCAATAAAATGCCGCAAACACGAGGAATCTTTGCAAATGTTGCAGATTCTGAGATAGTTTTCACTAAAATGCCTCAATCATCAGGAATTTTTGCAAATGTTGCGGATTCATTGATAATTTTCACTAAAATGCCGCAAACACTGGGAATCTTCACGAAAACATTGCAAATACGGGATGCCACAGTCGGTATTTATAGAAAAACCAGATTTAAATATTAAATTTTTGCCAATAAAGGAGACTATCAATTTCCCTGACAATTTAACAGGTTCCCCAAATCTAATCGAGCGTATGCAGCACTTACCGTTAAACCAGTTGATGGCCGACGTGGCCGTCGGTGGATCATCGTAGGTGACGGTGGCTTCGCCCTTCGGCTTTCCACTCATTTTGTCCTTGTAGATCCAGATTTTCTGCTTTCCGGTTCGTTTGTCCATCTGCGAATGAACGGTTCACGAGTGAAGAACCGACGATTAGAAACATTAAAATTACCATCGATCATAATCTACAACATCAACGATAACGGCACAAAGTCCTCACCTTGATGATGCCGATGGCTCCGAAGAAGTCGGACAGGTCTGTCTCGGTGATCTCCTCTCCCAGTCCGGATACGAAGATGGTGTCCTCCTGCACCTCCATTTCGCGGCCGCCTCGATCAAAGCCCCCGGATCTGGGCATGCCGCCGGAGAAGCCACCCGGACCTCCGCCGCCTGGAGAGAAACGACAGTTTAGAAGGGAGCGCAAGCGGGCTGGTGATTGTTTCGCGGGCAACTGGCATGCAAGACTCGTGATAAGAAACTACGCGAAAAACCCCTGCCTGACTAGCGCGAAACGATTTAACAGCGCTCTTAACTAACCCCTGGCAGACACTCGAACCCTCGTGGCGCAGAAACTGCGCTACCAGAAATGGCCGCCGTTCGGCAGACGCATTTCCACCACACCAGACCACACCACTTTCGTTGCGACGGGCTTTGCGGCACCGTGCACGAGACCATGCTGCGAGTGATCGCACCACGACATGTTTTACTCATCGCGCCACCTCAAATCACCTAGTTATCCACACCAAACTTATAAAAACACTGTGGTTTGCAGCAACCACTACACCCCTATCACACTTCAACAATTAACAGATTCTTAAATGAAACATTTCAACTAAATAAATTATCAAGATATTGGCGGGCAACGGCTTTTCGAGCAGGTCTGAGCGTAAATCCATAAACAGCCCGCGCTTCGCGAGACTCGTCCGTAAACCACACCTTACGACGTTCGTCGGCAGTTCTTTTCAACTGACAGAACCGCAACCTTTGACTGCGAGTGACAACTTTCGGGGCAAACTAACACCTTCAAAATTGCACGACGCCGTCGCATGCACATCGGGAACCCCTAAGACCTCGGTCTTTTTGACACCGGTGATGACAACACCTCCGAACCTCGGGGTTGTTACCACTCGCAACACACCATATGACATTCATTCACACAATGTCACAAATCCGCATGTCACGGCGTTACCATTAAGGCCGGCTGCAGACGAGCGTGGTGACGAAGCATCCATTATCAAATGCAGACGTGCAGTGGATAAACGCACGTTTTGCAGACGGATAATTACGACGCTTCTTCTACCAGCCTTCTTTAATGCAAGCGTAAGCTAAGGCGCTTTAGTCTATGGCCTTACAGGACGTGCGTTCTAGCAGAGCACCCACATCAAATCAACGATGCTGCGGTACCGCAGTCAGACCGCGGCCGCAGTTCGGCTGACGCACACGTGTGCATGCGGTCATTGACGATAATGTCTAGGATTAACGCACGACTAAAATTGCTGCGGCCACGCATTAAAACACTGCTCGTCTGCAGCCAGCCTAACAGGCCAACATCCTAGTGACCACAAGCGTGTTTGCAGTCAGGATTTCCCAATCATGACATTATTATTATTAGCCGTTCAGTCGTTGCCGACTCTCAGAGACTTCATAAGTCAACATTAAGACCTAGTAAAAACAAAGACTCGTAATTTTCACTATCACTCGACGAACACACGCCCCTTTTTAGTTCTACGGATAACTCGCAACAAGAGCATTTCACCAGAAGTCTCACATCAGAAGTCAAGCTGGAGGATTTACGCAAAGACCGGCGATAGCAAAGCACTTAAGTTAACGCAACATATTATTGTAACAACGCGATTAGAAAGAAAAATGAACGGAGCGCCGTTGTAATGCGGTGCTGTTACCTTTCATGAAACTACCCCTTCCACCTTGTCCACCTTGGTTACTAAAATTGGAGTAAGCACATTACACACGTGTCAGAGCTTCGGCTTCTCAACCGCTATCACACACACAGACCAAATTTAACACAACGCTTTTAAAATTCGGACGACGTCTCCTGCGAAATGAACGGCCTTTCGGTTGGTTACACAAGCACAAAACAATGAATGAACAAATGAGAGAAATGCAATGAATAGGGGGGGGGGGGGGGGGGGGGGAAAAACGCCCAAACCCC
>JAQFYZ010005098.1:0-10023 GCA_034695085.1 Cylindroiulus punctatus
TTGATACGATTTGTTGCTTTATTTGTGAAATATGTCATTTTTATTGGGTGTGCCAATACTTTTTTTGCCCACTGTATATAATTAGGGACTCCACACTGACCTATGACTGGTATTAGATCACGTTTTCTCATTCGTAAGTATTTATCGCCAGTGTTTACTTGTCTGATTGAAACCACTGTCAGTCCCATACCCCATCATGCAGAAAAAGCGTTTCACAACCAGGAATACGTGGATTTTTCATCCGCTATATATTACCTGAATAAGTTTTAATAACAATTTTTTTAGTGAATAACAGGCTCACTCGTTAATTAATTAAAATCTCGTTTTCAACAGGAGGCAGTCAGCTGCTGCCATGGAAGACAGAGTTCCATCCAACGAGGAGGACGGGCCGAGGGTCAAGCGGCTAAAAACATCCGAGTCGACGGTGAATCGACCAAATCGAGAACTCCTCCACCGGGAAGACTTCGCCCGTCGCCTTATGGCCGCCGTGAAGCAGACGGATTACGAAGCCACCGCGGAACTGTTGATATACAACAGCTTCAGCCCGAACGTGGTGGTCGGCCGTATGACTCCATTCATGATGGCCATTTACAAACAGCGCATCGATATTGTCAAACTTCTGGTCCGCTACGGCGCCAGCGTGAAGTGGACGGGACATCTGGAGCGCTCGCCTCCGTTCTTCTGCGCCTGCACCGTGGGAAACGTGGAACTGATCAAATTCCTCGTCGATCGAGGAGCGGATCTCAACGCGAGTTATCACCACTGTGGTTGTCTGACCTGGACTGTGGCCTCGAGGAAGCCAGAGACGATTTCCTTTTTGTGCGACGAGGGAGCCGTCATCGACCCGAGTTGGCCCGATAGCATCAGCCCGCTCTTTTTAGCCACTGTGCTCCTACGCGAACATGGCCTATCGTGCATGGTCGCGGTGTTGCTGCGGCACGGTGTTCCAGGCATCGGCACTTGTGACGACGGTGAATCGAACAGATCTACGCTGCACTACGCTGTCCAGCGCCGCGACGAGGACTGCGTCGTACTTTTGACGGAGTGCGGCGCGAAACCTAGTTCCGTGGTATGGACGGAGATCGACCTAACCGCTGACCCCGACTTCTTCGCCTGGTGCCAGCGGTACCTGAGCCGGCCGATGTCGCTCAAGTGCCTCAGCGGGCAAGTCGTCCGGCGGCGCTTGGTGGAGACGCGCAAGAAGAGCATCTATAGGATCTGTTCCATTCACAGCAGGAGAAGACACCAGGGGAGATGATGGAGTCACCAGATGTTCCTGGAAGGACCACCGACTTCCAAGGAGGGAGACCCCTGGGACCACCAAAGTGCAAGGATGGAAGTCCCAGATGCTCCAATAAGGACCGGCAAGGTATAAGAAGGAAAAGATCAAGAAAGAAAACAGAATTCATCCAACATACAGAACAAGCCGGTCCAACCTTGCCCTGCTCTGTATCATTCCGAATTCAAATTGTTTTAGTGCAACTCGTTTATGTACAACATCTATTTTAATCTTAAATTGGTATAAATAAAGTGTTCAAAACTCTCAGCAGAGATCTCTTCCGGAAGATAAATTTTCCTTTAGAGATCTTCCGACCAATGGCTGCTCCAGAGGAACCAGGACACCTGACGAAGAAGAAGAAGAACAAACTACAGAAGCTTATTCCCATCTTGGAAGACACCCAGCGTGTAACTCCTCTGATAGAAGACTTCCCAGGGAGACACCCAGGTAAGACTCCTATAACTGGCGCCCAACCATCTCTTGCACCCCCCTCGACTTCCTTCTCGGGAGGCGTTTCTGCTTCCCCTCTTTCGAGTCTCGCCCCTATCAAAATTGACAAAAGTGGGTCCTGCACCATCCCGGACTATCTTACCCGGTGGGTTAACTCATATCCCGAAATTGACCATTTCTCCAAGGAGGCTCTCCAATTAGTCCAAACCTTGAACCAACAGTTAACTACCACCCAGGACCGCTTTGTCCAACACTTAGCTGACTCCAATAACACGATCCATAACCTCCAGGTAAAGTTGTCCCAACAAAAGGGGATTTCGAATATACACTCTCCATCACGGGTAGTCACTTCCACTCCTAATCATCCTAACCCATTCTCGCACACTCGGAGTTCACACTCCACCTCTAGTGAGGAGGAGGATCCCCTTTACACACCTCGGCACAGAACCACCAGGGCGTACCCCAGGACGACTCCAGATCCCATGAAGGACATGACTTATCTGCACCGGTTATTCAAACCGGTGGGCTCATTCGATGGCACCAGGGAACACTTTGGGGGATGGTCAGCCCTGTTCAAACAAGTCTGCTCGGAATACGCCATTCCTGACAAATGGGCCCTACAAGCAATCCTGTGGTTACTCCACGGGGAACCACGCACGTGGTGGTCCAACACACTTCCCATGGTGCACTCCGTTAGAGACGCTTTACACTTACTCAAACAGCGTTACGCTAGGGCAGACCCTGACTCGGCCATCAGGGCCAAACTTTACCGCATCACCCAACGTGATGGCCAGAACACCACCAGCTTGCTTAATTATATGACGGACCTTATCAACTCCTTAAATCGTCCCCTACCTGTAGACCAACAGGTGGACATCATGTTCAATGCCTTGCACCCCACGATCAAGCAACACATCGCAAAACGATTCTTACTATCGGTTCAGGATGTCTGGGATGCGGCTCTCTTCAGGGAGGAGATGCTCACTGATTCCAAATTATGGGTGTCGCCCCGTTCGACCTCATTACCTGGATCATTCTCGGGAGTCGCCAATAAGCCGGCCCCATCTACTAATCCCAACATTACCTTCCGCCCACGACAATTTCCCAATGCCTCTACCTCGTCTACATCGACGCCAAACCTCTCGACCTCACCAGGGCCACAAGCATCCACCTTTAAAAGGGGATGCCGCATCTGCGGCACCCCAAATGTAAACATCCACTCGTGTCCCAATAACTGTGGACGTGCATCCATTCCAGGGAGCCTCAGCCTCCCTAAACGATCTCAGACGGTCCCTCCCAAACCTTCGTTATCCATACACCAACTCACAACCTCTGCGGCCCATGCGGAGTCAGAGGGTGAAGATGGGGGACCATCCACACCGGAGGCCTCGGATTCGGCCGACCTGGGCGATCTGGAAGACGACTTCGAGGAGGTCGCCATCAATGGTCTGGACATTCGCATTCAATTTTGCCCCAACTCGCCTCACAGCCCGTTCCTTCGAGTCCTGTGTGAGGTTGAAGGCCTTCCGACCACCGCCATCTTTGACACCGGTTCCAATATTTCAGTGGGCGGTCTCTCCCTATACACCAGCCTTCGGTCCCTGGGCATACCCATGATACAAGATCTCCGCACTGTTCGCCTAGCGGATCAACATCCGCATCTCTGCGAAGTCTTCACGGCTTATGTACAGATCAGATTGGCTCACACTATCATTTCCCTTCCGGTGATTCTAATTCCGGCATTCACTGAGGGCATCCTACTTTTGGGTATGGATTTCCTCATGCAGGCAGACATCATTATTCATGCCAAGACTAACCAATGGAGTTTTGCCAACCCCGGACCTTTACAAACCCTCGCGGGGCCCCCAGAGTGGTCTGCACCCGCTGGGGGGGTTGATGTTCCCATGCATGTTCAACTCCTTGACAGTGCCGTCATGGAACCCAACACCACGTTAGGTCCTCTGGAGGGTGACATGCTGACTTCTGACCAACGTGTCCAAGTTGAGTCCCTTCTTCGTGATCATGCCGCGGTTTTCACCTTACCTATAGCTCCTGCCAAGGTAACACCCCAATCCATCCATATTCTGCCAGGGGCTTCCCCCATTAAGAGCAAGCTTTACTCCTATTCCCCCAAACGCAAACAGCAGCTTTTTGACATCGTTCAGGACCTTCTGACAAAGGGTTATCTCATCCCCAGCGTTTCGGAGTGGGCGGCGCCATCCCTACTGGTAGCCAAACCCGGCTCTACGGGGGAAATGCGCATGGTTACCGATTTCCGACTACTAAATAGAGTCACGGTCCCTGACGCCTATCCCCTACCTAAAATCGACCAAATTTTGGCGGAAATGAAAGGGAAACCATTCATGTCCACCCTGGACCTCACCAAATGCTACTGGCAGATTCCCATTGATACGTCCTCACAATCGTATTTCACCACCATCACCCCATTTGGCACCTTCTGCTACACTCGTATGCCCATGGGGGCTCGCAACTCGGCGGCACACTGTCAACGAGTGGTTGAACAGATGTTGGCTGCAGTGCCCTCGGTTACCACGGTGGTCTACCAGGACGACCTATGGGTGGCCAGTGACTCCTTCGCCCAACATCTGGAGGATGTCGGCCAGGTGTTGCATGTCATTCATCGCACCAACTTCGCGGTGGAACGCCGTAAGTGTCGTTTCTTCGCCTCCCAAGTGGAATATCTGGGATATCTCATCTCCACGGACGGTATCAACCCCAACCCCGCCAAAATTGCAGCCATTTTGGAGCTCCCGCCTCCCAAGGACCAACACCAGGTCAAGTCATTCTTGGCTTCTTGCAAATGGTTTTCCAAGTTCATCCCTAATCTTTCCACCATCGCGGCCCCACTGCATCATCTCCTTCGTAAAGGGGTACCCTTCATCTTCAGTGAGGCATGCTCTCAGGCTTTCCTCAACCTAAAGAAATGCTTGTGTTCCACCCCAGTCCTTACCCAACCGGACTTCTCCAAGTCATTCCGTTTATACACAGATGCTAGCAATGAGGCAATGGGGGCCTTCTTAGCTCAAGGGGACCCTGATCAACTACAGGTCATTGAGTATGCCTCCAAGTCTTTCTCTTCGGCACAACGGAATTACTCAGCCACTGAGAAGGAGGCGTTGGCGGTTATCTGGGCCATCAAGAAATTTCGGGGCTATCTGGATGGCCTGCAATTCGTTGTTCATACCGATCATAGTCCCTTACGTTGGCTCATAGCCCAGAAAACACCTCACGGCCGCCTGGCCAGGTGGATCATGGACATACAACAATTTGTTTTTGACATCAAATACATTCCTGGTCAGCTCAACCAACTCGCCGACCTTCTCTCACGTCCGTCCCAAGGGTCGGAGCCCATCGTCCTCATTCACCAGCTCCAGGTGGGGGATGTCCACTTTTCACACGAGGACTTCCGGGCAGCTCAGCTGGTTGACGCGGATCTTGCCCTTATCATACACACCCTGGAAGGCCCCGAGTCTGCTGACCCCACGGAACTTCGCGTGTTGTTAGCTCGGGGTTACCTTGTCTCGGAAGGAGTGCTCTATCGCACTCTCTCCATGCTCGATTGTGATGAGCCTAGGCTGGTGGTGCCAGTATCGCTTCGTCCATTGATCTTGAAATGGCATCACATGGACTCCCTGGCAGGTCATCCCGGAATTAATCCCACGATGGCCACCATTCTACTGCGTTTTTACTGGCAAGGTCTTCGGAAGGATGTTACTTCGTTTGTCAACAGTTGCATCCAGTGCAAGAAATATAAACCCAATTACACTGGGGTAACCACTCCCATGTCTTCTCCATCCATCCATCCACGCTTTGAGGCCCTTAGTGTAGACCTAGTCGGTCCTCTCCCTGTCACACCTACGGGTAACAATTACATCCTGTCGGTTTGCGACATCACCTCTGGGTTTGTGGAACTATTCGCCATTCCTGATGGGAAGACCGAGACCATCCTTCCACTGATGGTGAACGAGGTGTGTCTGCGATACGGCACACCTCGCACCGTTAAGTGTGATAACGGTCCACAATTTCTAGCTAACGCCCTACGTCACGTGGCTCAATCCATGGGTTTTGAGTTACTCCACATCGCCCAGTATCACCCACAAGCAAACCCGGTGGAGCTCAAACACCGGGATTTGCGGGCCAAGCTGGCCATTGCGGTGGGTCGGGTCCACAATGCATGGGACACCCATTTGGCAGCGGTACGATGGGCCATGAACTCCGTCATCAGCAAGTCATCTGGGTTTTCGCCCTTTCATATCACCTTTGCGCGATTTCCCCGCTCCCCTAGGGACAACATCGTCCAATTCCATGCCTTCTGTTCGGATCCCACCTTTGCCCACCTCCCTTTCCACCAGTTCCTCCAGGCCTCTTCACATCTCATGTTGGAGGTCCTATAGCGATTGGAACACACCCAGGACACCCGCAGGAGGCATCACAACACTGTGGCCAGTACTCCCATCTTCCAGGTCGGTGACCAGGTGTTAGTGGCCACGAAGGCTCATAGCTCAGTGGCTAAGTCCTTCACCACCAAGTTTGCACCTCGGAGGGATGGCACATATGTCGTGCATAAGGTCATCACCCCCACGGTCTTGGAGATCTGGGACCCCTCGCGTCAGGTGTCCATGGGCTCCTATCACGTCTCGGATCTTACCAGACTACCGGTTGGTCACCAATCCCAACCCATAGTACGAACCAAACGAGTTCCACTCAAGACTCCAATTCCGTCCAAATCTGCCGCCTCCCCTTTACCTTCTCCGGCGACGGTCCAGCAACACTCCCGCCAGGCGTCGCCACCATCCCCATCCTCGGTTCCTCCGAAGCTGGCTATTTCACGTAAAGGTCGACCGATCCGTCTCCCCTTGCGTTTCCAGCAGTTAATCATGGTTGACATCGCTCCTTCCTTTCTTGAAATTAACGACAGATTTGGGGCTCCGATTGTTAGGGCCTTCTTCGATATGGCTGAGGAATTTATTTTCCAGCAGGGCCTCACACCCGAAAAGGTTCGTCTTTACTTGCACCGTTTTGTGGTGGTAGCCCATTTTCTGGAGTTGGAACAACTCAACCTGCGTTTCCCACATCGTAACAACTCGGAATGCACGTTATACTTCAAATTATGTCGAGCGGCGCAGGTCTTGGTGGATCTCAACTATCCCCGGTCCCTGGCCCGACGGTTTGCCGATATCACCAAACCCCCGGTATACAATAACACTGAACCACAATCCGATATGGACCTTTTATTGGAATACCTGGGGATCACCGCCCTACCACACATACCCCCCACCTCCCCCGTTATACAGGTTAACAACTTTGCCTGCATTGTCCCCACCTCCTCTTACCTGTCAGAAGATAAATTGGCGGATGTCCTCGATTGGGTGGTGGACCATGCGCAGATGCGCTCTCCATTACTCTCACCCCTCTATCCCATGATGAACCCTTCCTCTCTCTCCCTACCGCCGGATTTCAAATCCAACACGCGCATGCCTGCTATCTCTGCCATCGCACCAATCACGTTCCTCCCCTTCCCCTCCTTTCCACTGCTGACCTCTTACCCCGTCTCTTCTCTGGGCTGGGCGCATGACTCACCATCACATCTTATGCCCCCTGGCGTGTCTCCCGGAAGACGTTACACAAAGAAATCGCCATTCGTGTGCTCAACGTTCTCGATAGCTGACGTGCCTTTTTTCGACGCTATGGCGCAGTGGAAATCGCCATCCACTCCTCTACCACCTTTGGACGAGGTTTCGGACCCCGATACCTCATCTGAATTGCTGCTGCCGTCAGGTGACAGTTTTGATGCCCCAAGTGCAAGTTCACCGTTCCCAGCCGTCCGGCCTAGTCCAACTCCTTTGTCACCACCGTTGGACCAAATCATCGCCATCTTGGACATGCATCGTCCGGGTCAGACGACCTCGCAGGTTCCAGACCAGTCCCTGATGCCGGCCTATGACGTTGCCGCCTACACCAGACAATTCGACGGTATGTTGAGATCCCTTGTTGAATGTACCTCTGACAGAGATTTTTATGCAGCCCAGCTGAGCCAGCATGTGATACGCCTAAGGCAGGCCAACAACATCACCCTTACGCTGGCTGACAACCTCCAGTTGGCCCTGGATATGCTTACCCAAGGTAAGGTACTCGTCCAGCATCTTGATAGCCAACTTTCCTTGGCCACCACCCAGCTGCAGGACTCCGGCATCGCGCCCATGGACCCAGTCTTGCCTCCGGGTGTTTCCCCGACAGAATTCATCGTGCGGTTCAAAGATCTGCAGCTCCACATCCAGAACCTCACCAGTCGGGACCTTGCCACACAGACCAGCCTCGCCGGATCCCTGACCCCGTCGGAGGACCTGTCGCATGACGAGCAGATCCGAATGGACAGGGCCTGCCAGACCTCTACAACCGATCTTACCACCAGCCTCGCCCGTCCGGTCGCCATCACTGCGTGGACCCTCCCGGATCCGCTAGAGGAGCAACGAGCGGCTTACACCCTGGCGAAAATCATGTTTTCCGGTCCATGCTCGGCAGCCCTAGTAGCATCCCTGTCCTTGGCCTCCTCACACGACCTCGGCGTTTCTTCAGCGGCGGTGGACCGGGATCCCTCCAGTCCGGCCAAACGTTCGGTCTTGGTCGATTGTGCTTCGTTGTCCACTGGATCCAACAGCAACTCGGGGGGTCCAAGTGTTACTCCGTCCCCGATGGAGACCCCGGCTGAGCCGTCGTTGGAACCATCCGGACTCGACATATGCTCCAACCTGCAGTTGGAGCAAGCAGGTTTCGACCGTCGTCGCCGTTGGCGTATTCCTCTTCCTGGGGGACCGCCATTATTTTACTATCAACATGTGCTGGCGTTGCCTAAGGAAGATCAAGCACATCGTGGTAAATGCTGTCGGTTCGAAGACAACATCGTCCGTGCAACCACTATCGCCAACCGGTAGAGGGGGATGCCGATTATATCATCTGGTTGGAACTCGTCAACCTCTCCAGGCAGTGCAACGGTAGAGAAGTCTGCTTCTGGTGCGTTAATGACGTGGCCAAGTACCATGTTTGCCTTTTTCATTGGCATGGGGCCTACGCCATTCCCCCGTCCAGGCGTATTTACCGCGGCCATGAGCACCCTACTGGAGAGGTCACCATCCTGGAAGTGGCCGTCTTGCTTATGATTTTGATTCGCTCACGCAATCGTTATCGGGCCTAAACTTTATAGTTCTTCTTCACCCCTTCCACCTTCCCTGTATGTTGAGGGTGTTGAGCTTGGGTGTTGGGGATACGGCTTGTGGAGACTTTGTATGTACTCGACTCTCCACCACATTAACGCATACCTGCTTTTACTAACCTTTATATCTTTCATGCCGATTGGCCATTCGCATTCGTTGTTCTTCGTTTTATTTTTGACTTTGTCGGTTCTCGTGTCTGTTTTCTTTTACTGATACCGTTCGGTCTGGCAGAGCCTTGCGTCTACCTTGCGCCCCTGGGCGTATTTCGCAGTTTGCTTATTCTATGTACTCATTGCTATGCCTTTTTCATTATATTTTTATGCTTTCTCTTGTTACTCAAATTGCTTCCCGTACGGTGGCCGCCCGGGGCAATTATCTTTCTGTGGATTCCATCATTTTTCCTACCACCTGTGACTCTCTCAGATTTTCGAAATATTCTCTGGAGTCCCCTCGCAGATAACCTTTGGGGGGGTATAGGATCTGTTCCATTCACAGCAGGAGAAGACACCAGGGGAGATGATGAAGTCACCAGATGTTCCTGGAAGGACCACCGACTTCCAAGGAGAGAGACCTCTGGGACCACCAAAGTGCAAGGATGGAAGTCCCAGATGTTCCAGTAAGGACCGGCAAGGTATAAGAAGGAAAAGATCAAGAAAAGAAACAGAATTCATCCAACATACAGAACAAGCCGGTCCAACCTTGCCCTGCTCTGTATCATATCAAATTCAAACGATTTCAATATAACTCAAATCTATGTACAACAAGTTGTTTTAATATCCAATATATATATACAAATAAAGTGTTTCAAAACTCTCAAATCGAGACCTATCCCGGAAGATTAAGTTTTCTTTAGAGATCTTCCGGTCATGGCCACTTCAGAGGAACCCGGTCACCTAACCAAGAAGAAGAAAAACAAACTACAGAAGCTCATCCCCATCTTGGAAGACACTCAGCGTGTAAAACCCCAAATAGAAGACTTCCCGGAGAGACACCCAGGTAAGTCTCCTATAACTGGCGCCCAACCATCTCTTGCACCCCCCTCGACTTCCTTCTCGGGAGGCG
>JAQFYZ010005099.1:0-10021 GCA_034695085.1 Cylindroiulus punctatus
GCACCTACTGTATTGTTCTAGCCACTGACCAATCATGGTCAAGCCAATGTTCTATTTAAAGCATTGTTACCAGAATAAAATTCTCCTTCCTGTTCAAACCTTCAAGAAGTCTACATGTCAGTCTCTACCTCCAGCTAAAAACAACAAATTTATTCCACGTACAGTTGACGACTTGAAATTAAAAAAGGTCTAGGTGCCACAAAATGCAACAGTGCAATATATTAGTTCTTGTACCTCTCAGTAAAGGCGTCATAGCCCTACTATGAAGTATAAACTCGTATGAGTACAGTGTATATGAGCCTTGTATGGATTAACAAGTACCTTGCATTTGCATTTTATTACACTTAGTCCATTTTGAATTTCAAGTCGTGTTTGTTTTTTGCTTGATTTGTTCAATTTCCCAGACTTTTTCAAAGCAAATCTGTTTTAACAAACTTTTAAAGGCCCTGTCACTTGACAAGTTACATTTTCAACAAAAGGTCCTGAATCACCTCACCAAAAAGTAGAGATCAAGTCCTTTCATGCAATGGATGCCAGCCCAGTTGATATTAATCAAAATATTTTATTGTATGTAATTGTATTTTAAGATATGTATGAACAAATGCACGCTATACATGTGTTTTTATTTTTTTTTTTTTATTTTATTATTTTTTTTATTTATTTGCTGTGTGATTTAAATGTGATGCACCATTAATATGCCTATATAATAAAATATATACTGTAATTACATATGATAAAGACTTGTCAAAAAAGTAAAGTTCAATTGATACATCGGTTTGAAACATGTGGGACGGGAATAAAAAAGTAATCGTGCACATGTATATCAAATTAGTATGAACATTTATTCACAAGTGCAATAAAACTACATTTTTTTAATGTAATTCGTATATTGTATCTTTAATATTGCCAACTATAAGAATTTTTGAAGATTCTATCAGAGCACATTAAAAAAGCCGCTGGTTGTTTACTCTCTTCACAGAATCTAATCTTTGGTTGCAAATTTGTTAATCGAAGGCATCTTGCATTAATACTCATGATAATTTTCAATTTAAAGCTCACTGAAATAGTTATCATAATTAAGCAATTATGCAAATAGCAATGAGGCAAATCTAGAATTCCATTAAATTCAGCCCATTAACACATTTTCCAGTTAGCCAAGTTCTGGGTCGCCCAATTCACAAATACGGTGTCGCGCCCTTTAATGTCCTGCTCCACAATTTTCATGGGCAATTTTGACCGATTTAATCGCTAACAAAAGTGTTACTTTTAATCAGAGCGACTTCAATTAAACCCGCTTCAGGGGGACACGTGATGCGCTAACAGGAGAAGTAAAAAATAACGATTTTGATTTATCTTATTAAAATTCTAACCAACAGTATATAGCTTATCCAAGGCTCTTTTCTTATATATTATAAATCTATTGTAACTGCCAATGTCGATGTTTGTCTTAAGATTTCCACAAAAGAATTACAGAAAAACTATTTCCGAAGGAGATAATCAGTACCTTTTTTTCAACATTCTCAAACCAGTTTAAGTTTAATGAGTCTCTCTTGTTAACGATGTCGACAAACAACCAACGGTTTCTTGAAAAAGGCACATTTACATTATTTATTTCCAAGACTTCATCTGATATGCTTGCAATTTTCTCCAATGCCTAAAATGCATCATGCATGAGTTCTGGGAACATTTTGCTCAAACGTACCAACACAAACAAAGACTGTTTCAATTTCATTTACTCTGGATTTTCCTATTTTTTGCAAGAAGGACAGCAAAATAATATTTGTTTCAACTACAAGTTGTTTACAATTAGGTTGGTTGCAGACAGACACCACTGCAACCACTTTGCACCAATCTGAAATGCAAAAGGTGTCCAAACAGTGTAACACCAAAGGATCTCATTCTGTACTCCAGTAGAACAATTGTTCACAACTAGTTAAAAACCAATATCTGTTAATTCAATGCAACTGTACTGATCCTTAAAAAATTATTTAGGGACATACAGAATATTGGCTCCATTTGGCGCAAATATGCAATGCAATGGCGGCTGATCTGGGGGTTGGCTGCTTCGCAGTATTAATTTTAAATTTACCACAAATACAGTAAACATGAAGTCACGTGCTTATCTCATGTTGACCCTGCTTAAACAATTGACATGCGATTTACAGCGACTTAACTTGCTTGGTTTGAGGTGCTCGAATCAAGCACCTCCATGCGATTCTCCGAACATGCAAATGAACACATTTATTGAAACAGGATTGCATGCATGACTTCATATGCCTAACGTTTGCATGTAACATCTAGTTACGTCTGCACGTAACATTTAGTTACGTTTGCATGTAACATTTAGTTGCTTATGCATGTAACATTTAGTTGCTTATGCATGTAACATTTAGTTCCTTATGCCTGTTTGCAATAAGTTTATCGCATGCGTGCTGACGGATCTTCTGAAAAGGACAGTTGCAACATCGTAGAGCTTTCAACTGTTTGTTCCTTGAATTTCCTTGTCATCCAAGGAGGGCGCAAACAGCTATCGTTTCAGCGCTGAAATACTGCAATTCTGAGAACAGCCCACTTTACCCTTCTGAGCTGCCTTTGTCCCATACTTTACAATCTGTAGAGCGGAGAACGAATCATTATTCAGTGTCCTTATGTAACTGACCCAAAACACCAACTCTGTGACGAAAGCAGCAGCCTTGCAGAGAGCGCGACGTGCAAAAAATGCCTCAACAGTACGATCTGAACCAAGCTTGCATCGCAATTGATCACATGAGAGCAAAACATAAAACAAGGTCTGTCGGTCGCCGTCAGCCCCAATAACAGACAGCACCTGACACCAACCACTCCATTCTGCACTGGCTGACTGTGCGCACCAGTTGTCCAGAAAGCTCCCCACCCAGGACTGACCATGTCGAGCGGCTACACCATGTGCGAATTCGAGAGCCCGACGGCCAACTACACCCGGCCACTATTAGAGATCGAGCGCCGCTTCGACCACTGCAGGGCCTTCGTCTGGCTGACCAACAACTGGAAGCTGTGCTACCTGTTCCTCAGCGCCTACCTGGTGATCATCTACGCTGGCCGGAAGTGGATGGCCCCACGCCCCCCATTCCTCCTGAAGGGCCCCCTTCTGTTCTGGAACGTGTCCCTGGCGCTCTTCAGCATCGTCGCCACGTGGCGCATGCTGCCGGCCGTGATCTACTCCATAGGGCATTATGGGCTGTTTGCCACCAGCTGCACCTTTGGGCAGCTGGAGCAGAAGCAGGCCGTGGGCCTCTGGCTCTTCCTCTTCATCATGTCCAAGGTCGTGGAGTTTGGGGACACCGCCTTCATCGTGCTGAAGAAGAGGCCCCTCATCTTCCTGCACTGGTACCACCACGTGACCGTGGCTTTCTTCGTGTGGTCGGCGGGGGCGTACTCGTCGCCCATGCAGACCTACTTCACGACCCTTAACCTTTTGGTGCACTCCATCATGTACTCGTACTACGCCCTGCAGGGCCTGGGCAGGCGCGTCCCCAAGGCCCTCAGCATGGCCATCACTTCTCTGCAGCTGTTCCAGATGGTGGCTGGGATGGCCATCACCATCTACATGTACTATGTCAGAGCGGCTGACCCCTCGTGCCACGTGAGCGACCAGGGCCTGACTATTGCCAGCGTCATCTACTGCTCCTATTTCGCGTTGTTCTTGAACTTTTTCCGAAAGAACTATGGTACCAGAAGCAGCAAATCCAAGAAACTCACGTAGCTTTGGTCGATCTTGTTAACTCATTCATATAAGCAATACGCACATCTATTGCAGTAGCAAAGTTGGGCAGCTTTCTCAAAGCCAGAATAACGACCTGGGTCATGGCGAGGTCATGAGATCGCAAATTGGGTCGAAATTGGAATGGGAGGGTGCTTGGACACTTTGATGACGATGGAACATGTGCTAATGGTTTGTAAAGAACGACATCTATTACGTGTCTCGAGTTTTTCAAGGATATGTATTACCATTTTCCCTAAATGGCAAAATGTGCTTCAGGTATTCAAATAACCAGTTAACGTCCTTGTGGACATGGTAGCAATGTTAAGTACAAGACTGTTTATCTATATGAAGCCGTGTTTAAGATATGGGATGATAATTAAGCACTAAATAAATTCATCCAATACACTTTGTAGTTACAAGGTTTTAATAAAAAGTAGAACTAAATATTTCATTTCAGGTATTTGGTTTGATATGGAGAGATTGTGATAGGTCGAGTGTTGAAAATACTAAACGTTTTGTTTGATTGCCAAAAATCGGAATGTTTTCAATAAAATAAAAGTTTCACGAAAGTTTTATAAATTCATGTACGTAGCCAAACATTTTTTGGTATGCAGAAGGACTTCGCAAGACCTTGCTAAAAGCGGATCAGAAGCACCAGTCCAGATTTTTTAACAGAACTTGTAAAGATGGCGACAGGGACAGAAATTAGGTTGTGCTTCCACACCATGTAGTAACTCGATGTCAAAATAGAGACTACAAACGTTTTGAAAACTATAGTAAGAAAATTGATGCTATTTTTGTATTCAGCCACAATGTGTGCATGCAAGTGGTGCGCAAAACCTCGAAAACGAAAGACTGAACAACGACGCCATCTAATGTCAATATTTAAAAACTGGTTACGACATTACTCATGTGACAACATTAGCCAATTACATCGAGAACCGTAACGGACCAATCAGAAAAGGTGCGGTGATTGTTCATCCATATGCTGGATACCAATGAGGACTTTTGAGGCACCCCTGTAATCGGACGATATCAAATTAATCCCAAGATAAGTGCAATGTGGACGTGAAGTAAGCTACACTATATAGTTTAGGCGCAGGCTAGTACGTTTGTGGCTTTTTTTTACAAATACGACGCTCATTTCAATTTCAATTTCAATTCAAATTTCAATTTTAATTTCATTGAAATACGACGCTTTAAGCATTATCTTAAAAGTATGCATGCAAGCATAATGTAATTCTCAAAAACTATATAATGCACATATACGAATTTTTCAGTTTATTAATTTTAATTCACTACATATTTTGGTAGGGGGTCAAGGAAGGGATCCTTAAAAAATGCTCTAGCAGCCAATTTGGCAAGTATGAAAACGGATTGTCTACAACTAATTAATTGTGTAGGCTTACTTCTATTGAGGATCAAAAGCCCTGATCCCCTCCTCCTTATTATCGTATCAATTTTTTGAAAAATACATGTACATCATCCCAAATACTGTATGCATCGAACAACTTCAATGCCATCGCTTGTGTTTGAGAAGAATACAGACAGCAGTGGTCCAATTGCATTCTATAATTTGCACCTAAGATGGCAAACATGATGGTGGCGTCATCACTTGAATAGTCCAGGTGATCTTCAAGTTTTTTCCAATTACACGAAACAAATGTCGGGTTTGGATTAAATACCTTGGAGCAAGCATGCAACGAATCCACAAATAATAGACCTAAAGATTTGAAAGCTAGCAAACTATTGTTAATATTGGCCATCTTGACAATACAACTTCAAAGTCATTCAAAACCTTTTCACATACTTCCATGCAACCAAAGGAAAATGAAATTGTGTTGAAATTAGATTTCGAGGTCAGCCTCAAGGAAACTAATTCACACTGAACATTTTATCATTTTCACTACTAACACACAAGTAAGCAGGGGTCTATCATAGTATTGATAGCAGCTGACGATATTTTTTCATAAAATATTTAAGATTATTTTCGAAGAAATGCTGTTGGTTTAATTATATTGATTGGCATAGTAAATAATAAACAATACATACATAACGAGTATTGATTAGTTAAATATTTCCACTTTTTCATATTGCTCGGATCACATAATAGAAATTTCGTTTCTTCTTCACGTACAATTGAAGAATCCTGATTGTTTCAAAAAATAATGCTATCCATTTTGTGACCTGTAAATATTTTTTATGTATGACTTCGATTGTTTTTATTGCTTTTAAAACAACTCACAATTTGTGTATCATGCAGATACACAATCATGGGTACTCGCGTATCAATCACGTATCATGTATATGTGCATTCAACAACTGGATATAGACAGGAGTGTATTGGTTGCCCGACTAGTTCTATACAGTACCATTACAAAACGGACAACATGTGTGCATGAACATGCATTGCACAAAATCATGCGTATATTACTATATAATCATATCCTATCCGATTCAGAATATAACTCATTTTAGCAAAAAAAATATTTGACTAACAATATGTGTACCTTAAACCGTCGATATTTTAGTTAAATAAATGCATTTTGCAATGATGCTGCTGACTTTGAGACGTATCCAGCAAATAGAGCAAGTTCTAAATTCAAATTGCTAATAAATAATGAACATAAAAATTGTCCCCATGCAGGCTTTACAGCTTCCATCATTACATGAGGATGCTTTTATTGTTGTCTTCAGCTTGATATGCCATGACTTTATTGACTGGGGTAAAATCTCCGAAAGGGTCAAGTTCATCAACCTTAATATTAAAACACAGAAATGGAGTCCGGAAGTACATGTAGGGTGCCATACATGAATTATGCGCCATCCTTGCTCAAGTTGATGCAAATTTTCATTCTCACCCCACAAGAATCACGCGTTCTCCACCAAAAATTGTTATTCGTGTATTTCCAGGCTTCACGCTGACAAATCGGGGAGAAACAAACCTTCAGGTGAACTATAGGTCTACTTCGCAATCCCGACAATAAATTTAGTTTGGAGGTGCAACGACCTTGCATAATGGATTCCAGTTGTGGACATTTCCCTAGCTCGGGCATGCACTCAAGTTGCGGATAAATTATGATATTCCACCTTTAGCCCTTGTCCAGCTGTGTCTATGATGGACAAAGCAAGTCCCAAAGACATTATTTGTTCTGGTTATGAAAATGCAAATATTGCATGCTAACAAGTCTTTCACCACAACTTCGTTAAAACGTTAATTACTTTGCAAACTGGTGAGAAAGCGGTTTGCAGGCCACGAGAACAAATAGCGACAACAACGATTTGCATGTAATGTGCACCAGGGTTTGTTCTCTGGGTGTACCACAAGAAGGTACCCCATGGTTCAACCAGAATCCACAACAAAAAAAGCACAAACTGGCGTGACAGTGACCGATTAAATTCCGCCGAACAATGGCGAGGCCACCAGTGTCGTGTCCCCACGAGCTAAAAATGCCAGGCTGACACTATTACCACACATTCAGTGTGTCCTCCTCAGTCGCTCAACATCAGAGACAGTAGCAGAGCAGTCAAGATGTCGCAGAAGACGATGATGTGCCCACCGTTCAACGCCTCGCTGATAAGCTACACCCGGCCACTATTAGAGATCGAGCGGGACTTCGACACCTGCAGAGCCTTCACCTGGCTGGGGCACAACTGGACAGTGTCCAACTACTTCTTGGTCGTCTACCTGGTGGCCATCTTCGCCGGCCAGCAGATCATGAGGAACCGTCCCCCGTTCCGGCTCCGAACTGTCTTGCTCCTCTGGAACGTGGCCCTGGCCGTCTTCAGCATCGTCCTCACGTGGCGCCTTGGGTCCGCAGTGCTGTACACCCTGTGGGTGCGTGGCTTCTCCAGCGCCTTCTGCAGCATGGGCCAGTGGGAGGAGGTCCAAGCAGTCGGCCTCTGGCTGTTCTTGGCGCCCTTCTCCAAGGTGGTGGAGCTGGGCGACACTGTCTTCATCGTGCTGAGGAAGTCGCCGCTCACCTTCCTGCACTGGTACCACCACCTGTCCGTGGTCATCTACACCTGGTTCACCTGCCCCTTCCCGTCGCCCATGCACACCTACTTCGTCACCATCAACCTGTTCATCCACTCCATCATGTACTCCTACTACGCCCTCAAAGTGCTGGGAGTTGGAGTTCCAAAGGCCATCAGCATGGCCATCACCTCGATGCAGGTGCTGCAGATGGCGGCCGGGCTGCTGCTCACGTGGTACGGCCACTGGCGCAAGACGGAAGACAGTGGCTGCGGGGCGGACGGACAGCGCCTGGCATTTTCCGCCAGCTTGTACCTGACCTACTTGGTGCTGTTCTTGAACTTCTTCAACAAGAGCTACGTGGTGGGCAGGCAGAAGCAAGCCTCCTGTAGAGGGAATCAGAAGAAAGTGTCCTAGGGGAAATGGGCTGGATGCCTTTATGGAAGAAGGACTGCAAACTTGCGAAAACTGATTGCACGCTTGAAAATTGCATAGTGATTGAATCTTGGTTTGGCAGTTTTTGTTGGTTGCCAAGTAGTTTTACCTTAATCTTCGGCACAAGAGGAAGGAACCCCATATTGGTGTGGTCAACAGCACTTGATCTCTAATTATTTGAAAAGTGATGTTCGTGGTGCCACTAAATTGCAATCAGTTGCTGATAGCATACCGGCTGTAGAAATGCTAACTGGTGCGTGCAATCTTGTTTTCGAAGTTGTTATGAATTGGTAGCAACCTGATCATTGCATATTTTATTTCATATCTATAACCACACGTGCGAAGGTAGAAATTTCAACTGACTGCATATCTAGTTGCAGTGAAGTAGCAATGGTAACCAACTTAACATCAGTATTGCAATCAATTACCACATTACTCTGTCACCAGAGTCTTGCAATATCTTCAAAATCAGTTTCTAATGCAACCACTTTGCAACCACTTTGCAACCACTTCTGACAACTTGAGTATTTCAAATTGGTTCAGGATAACCAACTGTTCCACAACCAGCCTGCAATCAACCGAACTAGCTACTATTGGTTTCAAATATAACCAAGCAGTCTCTGTAATTAGTTTTCGACAACTGCTTTGCAATTTCGTGTATATGCATGGTTGTGGACAACAATTTGGTGACTCCAAAGCATGGGACTTTCATGGTGTTGGCGCCAATACTATAGAAATAAAAAAATGTGCTCTCTATAAATCTTGAAAGGACAACATGCAAACAAGTCTGACATCCAACAACGAAGATCTTGCCTTTGTACACTATGTCGGAAGTTTAAGAATATGTGAAATTGTGTAAACACTATTAGGCTTAAAGAATAACCCATGGATATCATACCGTCATACTGCGCAATATCTTATCCACTGTGTAAGAAATTAGTATACATGTTGGTTAAATAATATAGGATTTACCATATTTTAAATGTATATAACTATGCCATCTAGTTTATAATCATCATCGACTCCAATAAAGATGTTTCAGAAAGTCTTCTGTGTGTTTTTGCCTGTTAAAAGTATTTGAACATGTAATATTCAAGTGGGTTTGGTTTCAGATGCTTACCATCAAGGTTGGGTATCAAGTCTTGACGTATTTAACTTATTCAATGTCGAAGGAGAATTATGGCTAAACAACTAAACATTTTCAGCAGGTGCCTTTTGCACAAAAATAACAATGATGCTGCCAAAATACCCAGCCGAGAGGCCCTAACACAGACAATGGTGGTAGTCATTGGTTTTCCTGAATCTTGACTATAATAATTTTGTTCGGTGATAGATTGCGTCACTTGACAACATTTACACAGTCATTCGAAACCCTTTCAATTGAAGAATTTTAAGGAGAAAGCTCGATGGTGATAAATCAGATTCCACGGTCATATCAAGGGCAGTTTTCAAGTGAGTGAATGGGCGTAAAGCACAGTATTACAAAAAGAACAATAGTCGACTAAGGGCCGGTTGCACCAAAAACGTTGAGCAAAACCCAAGGTAATCCTCGAGTTGTCTAAAGAAAAGCATTGCACCACAGAAAATTAATGGGTAACAATAGGCACGGTAAACCTAAGGTTATGATTTCAATTAAATACTCACAGAACTCCTAGTTGCAGCAACCTTATCTACAGGAATGCCTTGTGTGAAAATACCCCATATCAAAATGGCGCAACAAAACCTACAAACCCTCCGGTAAACTTAAGGTTATTGGTATAAACCCAGGTTAGCTAACCTTTCATATAAACCTACTAGCAGACCTACCCATCCTTCGGATGGGTGAGGTCCTCTAGACTCGGCCCGGTTTCATTTGAAATTGCTGCAGC
>JAQFYZ010005100.1:0-10020 GCA_034695085.1 Cylindroiulus punctatus
GCCGACGTCCTAATTTTGACTATAAATTTGGAAGCCCCCCGACCTCTTCTAAATCCCTAAATCCCCAAATGCTATCATGACTAGATGGCATAACAACAGCACTTGGCAGTATCAAGCTAAACTGTTTATTTTTTGGTAGAACTAGGTTACCCTGGCATATCACGTGAAAAAGTAACGACATAGTGGACATAATGTATACATGTACATAAACCCGTCCACCTCCTCCACGATGATGATACATGTAATTTCGAGAGATTTCAAACGCTGCACATGTGGATTACCAAAAGCGCTTTCGACAGCACCGCTAGTTGCGCCACCATTGGTCTGTTCAATTAGCGCTGCACATAAATTACATTTGCTGAGAAAAAATCCCCGCATAAACCTTGAAAGATGAAAAAACATGACGCCGAACACAATTTAAATAACATCGCTTAAAAGTGTGCCAGAAGCTTCTCCCATAATCGTTTACGGGGAACGAAAAGAGCCGAGTAAGAACAACATGTATGAAAACATTTATAGTACGTGTTAATTTCACTCTGGCCTCTATTAGTGCTGGATTTTATTTACCACTTGTCTAATGCTGCATACGAATGGAGTTTCCCTAAACATGGTTAGGATTTGTCATATTATGAATCCTATGACATCCCCAAGTGATGAGCTTAAAAAAAAAGTCCACCAGAGGGCACGGAGAAATTGTCCACTCTTAACTTGACACGTACTATACGAAAATTTCTGCAGCTTTTGGCATAGCATCATACACCTTATAAATGGAAACAAAGTAATCGCACCGAAGCATGACCACACGCTGCTTATTTCATATCCTGATATGAGCAAGATATGGCCTGACAGGGGGATATAAAGATTGCATCGTACCCATTCCACGCCAAGATAATTTTTTTGAATTTTTACTTTTATTCAAAACTTACAACCGTCATGTACAATGACAACAAAAAGTTTGGTGTTTTTCCTGAATAATGGTGAAAAAATGCAATAAATAAAAAGTGAAATATTCATTTTAAATACAATATTTTAGTGCAACCTTTCTCGAACTTTAAGAGAGTTTTAATGAGCACTATTTAGATAAACACACAAAAAAAAACGAAAATCAAAAGTTTAAAAAGCATGACCTCCCAAAGAGATGTTCTCGTCTATATTCATAACAATGTCTTTTTTTCTGGCAGCCATGCAGTTATCATTAAAATGAAGATTTCCTACACTACTGCCGCCTTATGTACATGTACATAAGCAGTATAGTGTTGATTTGGGGATGTGTGTTCGACAAGTCAGCGCCACCTACGGCGCACCCTGCAGAAAACGGCGCATGGAGGCATGAAAAAACAACAAAAGGATTTCAATTTCGACAAATTGAAATGCAATTGCCGGCGAATTGAAAGTGAATCGCACTAGTGGCACACGATTAGCATTAAACGGCATCAAACGAACGCTAGGGGACAGCCTATTCGCTCAGCCAATAAGGTTCATTAATTATGCAGCAGGTGGCGATTGGAGCGGCCTTGACAAGCGCCCTCTGGGGTTGATGTAATCCTCTCAATGCAATGGGGGAACAAAGTGTGGTGACCTAAGTCGCCCACAAAGCTCGCACCTGGCGCTACAGACCTTTTATTGAGGAACTGGAAAAGCAATGCTGGGCGCGAAAATAAATACACTTTCGACATGTATTGCGTGCGAGATTCCACTCAGCCTACTCTGTCGGGTTATGGCAAAACTCAAAGTCCAACTTAAGTAGAACACAAGGAGCAGATTTCGAGTGTCAAGTGAGGTTTCATGATGAACCAATTCGAGCAGTATGGCCCGGGCTTACTTTGCAAAATACTGACAAAAACGGCGACTTCCTGTCCCCAAAAAAGGGTTTCTAAATTTTGATTCAACTCGAGAAAGTGGTTGCAAAAACAACTTAACTGAAAGGCCACACTTGCCAACATCATTTTGCGAGTAAAATCAACAGCGGTAAATGCAGCTCCTCAACAAAGGGTGTCTACTAAATTCAGAATATAATGCCGTTCAAGTACTGTCATCACATCATCGTAATTTTCAGACACCCTCCCTGTGTTGGAAATGGCCAATTTTCAACCCCCACTTCTAAAGTGATGACATGATTATTGGTACAACAGATTGCATGAAGATCAAAACTGACAAATTTTAGTCACAGTAAAAAACATCATATGGTGGCATCAAAATTAAATTTGGATGGTATCCACATTCCGCCATTGCCTGAAGATCAATTCCAAAGAGCAACTTTACTTGATCACCTTAGATGGCTTCAATAAATTGGACATATATTGCACAATAAATATTACAATATTTGGCCAATAAATTGTACAACATCAAGTTCAAAAATTACATGACTAATGAAAATTTCATGACTTCCATGATCAGCACACACCCTACATCAGAAACGTCCGCAAAATGCCCTTCGATAGGGGAAAACGTTTTCAGCACACAGTTGCAAGCTGGTTCACTCCAATGCACTAATTGACTAATTCTGTGTAAAGTCGACTTCAATTATATTTTATGACCCCCTTCTGCTTATCAGCTAATTAGTGATCAAAATGTGACAATATTGCTAAACTAACATGGGGCCATCAATGGTAGTTCCATTGTTGGCGCAAATGTTTGGGTTGAAGTCTCAGACTCCAGCGACATTGTCAAATAACTAAATGCAAATACCAAAATAATAAAAATAACAGTATGTATTCGTGGAGCAATGCGTTTTTGGGCGTTGGGAATTCCAGTCCTCCCTGAACCCGAGTAGGAAGTAAAATGTGTTACGACAGATCCGCACTTTACATAAACCTCTAGCAAGTAGAATCGACAATCTTATCGCGAACAACCTTCAATGCCAGTGTCTGCAAATTGGGTGGTAATGATTCGGTAATCAGCCACTATTTGTACACGGGTGGGCTAAAGCAGATAAGTCTTATGACATTTGTTATTTCGGCGAACAATGGATGATAATCTGCGATTTCGTGTCAACACAGACTTTCCTATACAATACATGTACCATAGGTGTCTATGAGTATAGAACTAAAGGTTGATTGGTCTTGACCGCCAAACAACTTTTAGTTTGAGTTTTTTTACCACCCTGCGAGCATGTTGGATGAGTTACAATTCAAATGTAACAAACGTTCATAAAAAGATTGAGAAAACTCGCTATTTGATTATTTACATGCAACCTTAACTAAAGCAGACTGACACCAAATCACCAGTGATTGAGTTTATATGGCAAGCCATAAAATATCACTTACTGTACATGTACACTGTAGTGGTGACATGCTGCAAAACCCACAGAATATTCTGTTTCATAATAAAGCAGTACGGATCATAGGTGTGACTTGGGTATATGGGCATTACAGTCTCTTTACTGAAATCAAGTAAAGGCAAGCATAACAAGGTTACATGCATAGCTCAGATTTCGTAATCATATGCAAACAGGACCTGACACACGTGGATGAAAATTGCACTGTGTCACCTGTCCAATGATAGCTTCGTGATGCGCTGCAGCAGAGCTTTTTAAAGGAATTCTGTGAAAATGGCAAGTACATGGTGGGAATGGTAACGTTCTCAATAACAATAAACAATTCACACTATAGCGCTAAATAAACCAGGCATAAAAACCATTAGGAATTTAACCCATTCCGGCAAGGAAGGGTTTTCCATAAGTGTAAACGTCAGCAGCATGCCGACGAAACATTGAATAAAAAGATACGGCAGATAATCACACACAGCACCTTTGACCCTGAAGGTCATACCCGCTTACTTTTTTTGCCAGAATCAGATGTTCGCTATATCGGATTACGAGAAATGATTGGCGCGCTGAAACAGGGCCCAATTCAGTGAGCGAACAGAGGTTCAAGACCCTTCCTGGTTCACATAAATGGACTATAAACTTTATAGCACGATGAAAATGAGCGGATCGATTTACTAACCTCTCATAGTAGAGCATACAGTGCAATCCGGAAAGCAAAAATGCGATCGAAGCACAAATGACCGAAGCCGAATTTTCAACCGAAAACTGAGTAAAGGCAATGATTCTTACCTTCTTCATGGCTAAGACGACCTCCGCTCCGTTTCAGTTAGGCTGAATCCGCTTCGTGCCTCAAATGTCCGCATTAATTAGCACAAACTCATCCTAACCATGTCCTAACAAAACGCACATTTCAAAATTCCACCTGTTATGGCAGCACGAACAGCAAACGTACAATGGGATTGGCCTACTGCGCATGCGCGAAGATCATCGTGACGTAGTCACCTAGGCCGATAACGCACCTGGCGCCATCTCTGTGTCGGATTGAGAGTTAAATAAAATCATTTTCGAAAGTGCGCATGCGCGTGACGTAATCACTTAGGCCGACAACGCTCCTGGCGCCATCTCTGCGTCGGATTAAGAGTTAAATAAAATCATTTTTGAACACCTGTTTCGCAAAGTGTTGAGAACATTTATCTCTTTTATCACTGTTAAGCAATTTCGATAAATAACAATTTACTAATAACTCAGCATTTTTCCAAGAAGATAGATGGCATTTGATGGCAGATAGATGGTCTTTATTCCGGTGTACTATTTTTAATGGAAACTCATTTTTTCATTCTTTCAAAAAAATGGTGAAAAAACCGGGATACGAATGTAATGGGCTATAAACCAGATGGTTTTTAAATTCCATGCATGCATTTATGGATCAATAATTACAATTACGTGTGTGAAGGAAGCATAATAGAGAAAAATCTGTGGCATTTCGAATTCAGCGATTTCATTACAGTATGTCCCATGACATGGAATTTGATTGAAAGCATGTCAATTTAGTTATGCAATAAAGGGTTAGAGATCAAATAATTATCAACGTAGTTAAACTGCAAGGCCCTTCATCCAAGACAGAAGGTTTCATGGTGATTGCAGGGCATTGGGGCACTGTTGGCATGTTGTTTAGTTTCTCTGGCAAGCTCCTGCAACATATGAATAACATAATTAATACACTGTATATGTAAAATAATAGCATTAAAGCGAGCACGCATGTCGAACCAAATACAGCATATCAATATTCTTTTAACAACTATTGCTAAAGATTTTTGTGTCGCCTTAGTTGTGAATAATAATTGAATGCATGTAAAACTGACAACTCACAACTTAAAACTCAAAACTAACAACATTATTTTTAATATTGCGTGCAAGTTTGCACAAAATACTTACAATGTGTGTGCATAAATACTTTGCACCAACTAGCAAGTATACCTTCTGTCAGAGGTTCGTTGAAGGTCCTAATTTTGGGCTGCACAACGAAACCATGCCTTACATGTACTAATATATGATTCAGAAAACAGGTCCAATTAACTCATTTGTTTTTGCAATTCTTTTAACAAAAAACAATACATGTGATATGGGCATCGGGCAAATTTATATTTATTTTCATTTCCCTCGAATCTCCGAAACGGAAATCCTAAATAAATATTTACAGAAAACTTATAATTAATGACTTGAAATCAACAGCGAGCGTCTCATAAGAACGAGACAGAAAATAACACAAGAAAGAAGTTTTCTAAAACTGCACAAACATCATTACTTCGTAATAATTACGTAAGGTTTATATACACATAATCATGTACACTCACTTCACCTTTGGTATACGACTAGGCTAGTTAAAAGTACTGGTTTTGATAAATAATATACTGCATGTATAGCTAGATGGTGATGTCAACATTTGATGATCATAAGCCACATAACTCCAACCATAATTATATCAGTATTCAACCCCCCATTCAAAATTTAAAATTTGAATTTGGGATAATCGAGCAAATACAAATGTACATGGAGATTTTACATACGCATTTTGTTGTTTTTTAAATGCTGTAAACAGTGTAAAAATGTCGATGGCAAATGTGGATATGCCGTTAATTACCAACTTTGAGCAATGGCAAAGATGAAAGATGGTTCGTAAAGAAATAAAGTCTGAAATAGCAATAAAGGTGTTGAACCAGTGAGCAAACAGAATTTAAGTGGTTTATGAAAAATTAAAAAAATGCTGTTTATGATTTACTTCCATTGCAATGGCATTGGGTTAATTCGAATTATGTTGATGCTGTAGCTAAACAGTAGACAAGGATCCCCCAGAGATGAAGTTTTCTACATTTCTAATCTTTCCCTGACTTTAAAACAAATTTCCTGACAACAACATAAATTATATCAATCAAATCAACAAAAAATATTATCCCTGAAGACTCTAAAAAGATTACACTTCGCAAGAGGAACTGTAATGTTAAAAAGGCAATTTAGTTCAAATTTTGAATTGACAATTTCATTATTAATTTCTTCTACTGGATTACTCGTCGTATCTTGAATTTGTGTGTTCACCAATAACCAGCTATGTAAAATGTACAATTGATTCGCTAAACTTCCCTAACTTTTCAAAGTAAAACTATATTTTAAAACTTTTCCATGACTTAAAATCTCAGAACTTTCCAATTTCCCATGTCTGGGGGAACCCTGGTTAGTTTTCAAAACTTATTTTTTATTGAATGACAAAAAACGAATTGCACCAAACACTGCACATAACAATGAGTTTCTGTACCTTCCAAAATACAACTTATAAATAGAATAAAACGATGAATTCTGGACTCCAATGCATTAAACAAGTGCTACATACAGTAATCCGTGTCAGCTTTTAACAAAGCGAGTAAACAGATTTTATATTAGCTCTTACTTTAGCTAAACCAATGTTAACACCATCAGATGAAGGCCTGCATTATTTACATGACTATATTCTTCAGGGGAGAATTACACAGTTTTCCGTTATCAATAAGCCAAATGATTAGTCGTAAATAATCGACAATGCCACCAAATCATGCCATAGAATCCTTGATGATGAGAAACCCATACTGCTGAAACGAATAATAAGATACAACAGTGTTAAAAGCAGTAAAGATGAAAAGCACGCCTTGGTCCATTTTGGTTTTCAGACTAGAACCATCCTTACATCAATGAAGCGATTACTAGTCCATCCCAGAGACTGACATCACAGTTTCATTATCCATAAAATAAATTAACATGCACGACATGCTCATTCCTACATCTCCACCAACATTTGTCATTCGCCGAACAGTCACCGGCAATCTGACTATATAAAACGATGCTGAACCATGAAATTACATTTTCAAATGCGAATGTAATCGGATGGAAAATAACATAATCCAGCAGAATGTTAGCGCGCAAATCCAGTGCTCGAAATAAAGGTAAGATATCTTTGTCATCACCTACGTTTTTCTGCCAATGCTTTCGATGGAAATCATAATGGAAATGAAAATTTTGAGATATCCAAGTCGTAAAGCAGCGAAAGTCGGCGCTGATGATAGAAGACTGCATTTTTGGGGAACAGCTAATCGACGCAGAAATAGTAACTGAAACCAAAACAATATGTGATAACAAATAAACCTGAATGCGTTCTCAATAAAACGATAATACGTAATTGAAACAAAACAGCCTGGTGCTGCAAATGTCTTAATTTAGGACTGATATCGTAAACCGAGACATTAATAGGAAGAAAATTCATAATTTTACCCTGAATGTATTTGGGGTCCATCCAGGGCCAGTGCTCCAACTGTGGCAGACACTGCAGATGATGTCAAATACTACAATATGGTTTCGATTTTGGTATGTAGTTCCAATTTCATTATTTTAAATGCACCGGCCTTGGATGTATCCCTCCCAGATAGGACAACGTCCAAACGACGTCCAGTTTTAACCAAAAAAGTTACCAAAACCTCAGTGATTTACAAAGTTTTTTTGTACTTTGTCACTTCTTAGGAAAAAAGGACGAGATCCTTTATAAAGCTGTTATTTTCAATAAAAAATTGACCTTAAAATGCACGACCTACATGGAAAAATTGGACGACATTTTTTGGTGGGTGTGCTACCTGGGGTCAAGTATACAGTCAAGATGTTATGCCATTTCACGGATATAATCGGATTTAGGTCTCGAGTCGTGCTTGAGCGCAGCCTCGTCTGTCCATATCCTCGTCAAAAATGTCACTTGGTTGCCCTCTTAGTGGAGTGTAACTGGCCACGCAGGGGATATCCCCCATATACAAAGTGACCATCTCTTGAAATTAATGTCCACGTCCACAAACCAAAGTTGCCAGGCTTCTTCAAGGCCCTATTCCCTATCAGTCGTCATCACAGCCAAGCTGGGGGCACCTCACAGCAAGTGGTCGTCGCAGTCAGGGGAAGTCAGGGAGATGACATGTTCCGCGGTGCCATTGCCGGTGTGGCCGCGTCCATCGCTGGCCGGCGAGGACCTGTTGGAGTCGCTGCAGCCATAGCTGACAGTGGTGCTCTTGCCATTGGCGGTGGGCAGGATGACCAGCTCGCTGCAGGAGACAGTGGTCTCAGCGGTGGAGTTGCTGCCGATGCTGTCCTCCCTGGCGCTGGCCACGCCGCCGTCCAGAGGCACCTGCAGGAAGCGGTGCTTGAATTTGGCGGATCCATTGACCCCATTGGCGCTTCGGCTATGGCCGTTGGACTGCTTGATGCTGACCCTCATGCCGGGGCTGCCATGGCCGTTGTGGCCGTTGCTGCGTGCCAGGAATCTCTTGGAGGACTTGCCCCTGCGGAAGCTGCCCCCCAGGCTGTCGATCTCGACCTGGGAGTAGGCCGTGTTCACGTTAGACTGGGAATGGATCGGGGAGCCCCTGGTGAACATGCAGGGGATAAAAGTCTTTAAAAAAATCTGGCGGTAGGTGTCGCTGAAGGCGCAGTACAGGATGAAGTTGCAGGCGGCGTTGACGGCCACCAGGCTGTTGAAGATGTTGCCCAGGCCACGCAGCAGGTCGTCCATGCCGGGGTCGTTCTCCACGGGGTAGATGGACGTGTAGATGAGCGTGACGGCGGTGGGCAGCTGGCAGACGAGGAACATGATGACCACGGCGATCAGCATGATGGTGATGCGGTTCTCCTGGTGGGTGTTGTCGTTGCGGTGGCCGCGCATGGTCATCCGCCGCCGCTGGCTCTTGGACTGGTGCACGGAGCGGATGAGGAACGAGTTGAAGACGGCCAGCAAGAAGAAGGGCAGCACCACGAAGGTGACGGAGGTGAACCAGTAGTACACCTGGCGGTAGGTGTCGTCCCGGCCCAGGGCGGAGTACGTCTTGACCACCTCGGTGGCGTTGTACTGGTCGGCCTCCTCCACCACCGCCCACTCGAAGTGCGTGGGGATGGCCACCAGGAAGCAGATGCACACCACGGCGGCCACCACCTTCTTGGCCCGGGACCTGGTGCAGAGGACCTTAATAATGATAATAATATTATTACTTTTTTCAAACAATGGCAATGGAATAGGATTGTACATTATCCCGTCTCAGGGTGGCCACAAAATTATCATTTCGAACTTGCCTGACTTTCCCATGACCAAATCTCAAAATTGCCTGACCAAAACTTACTCGGCAACGCATACACATTTTTAGTCATAATGAATCGTAATTTTAGAAAAAAGAAGCAGAATTATTTCTAATCTGTTTAGGAGAGATTTGGGCTATGCAAGGATCATAATTTGAAACTAAGAGGTGAAGGACAACACGGTAATATCAAAACAAGACTATTACTGTATGCAATTAATGCATTAAAATCAGCTTGTTGGCGCAATTGCAATAAATTTCGCCCCATATAAGTTTTCACATCAAAGGTGAAAATCATGTTTTAGAATATCAGGGTGGCCACAAAATTATCATTTCGAACTTGCCTGACTTTTCCCTGACCAAATCTCAAGATTGCCGGACCAAAACTTACTCGGCAACGCATACCCATTTTTAGTCGTAATGAATCGTAAAAAGCGTAGAGGAAAGCACGCTTTGTTTGGTGTTTTCAAATTTTAACAAGCACTTTGCAAAGAATACGAAAAACAGCATAATCAAACGCAACATAACTGCTGCTTGTTACGCAGGCAGCATAGCTCTCTTTTGGACAAATGTCCAATAACAACATATGGAGGAAAAACAAATAAATCGTATTTTGAGAAAAGA
>JAQFYZ010005101.1:0-10020 GCA_034695085.1 Cylindroiulus punctatus
CCAATAGAATTCTGTGGGAATTCTAGCGGAATTCAAAGGCTGTGTACACAGGAATTCAAGAGTGGTTGCCCCCTCGCGCATAACTCAAAAATATAAGAGCTAAATTATTTTTGAGTAATTTTTTTTCATGGATCAACTTCTACATTCAATGAATTAAATTTGTTCTTCATGTACATGTACAAGGTATATAAATTTGCAACAATTATTCGACTGTTGTTGATGGTATTTAGGACTTTCCTGAATATTTTAGGACATTTTTTAGGACTTTTTACGCTTGTTTGCCACCCTATAGTTTCATAAAGCAAGAGATCTTTGTAACTTTCATGTAAATACACATGTTCAAAGCCGATAAAAGGGAAATATCCTTTTTCCATACCGGCAGATGCAATTAGGCTGCAGTACATTAGTCAAAATAACAAAAACGATATACGAACGTACGTGTGTTAATTATGTCGAGCTAAAGGAAATATCCTTAGATTAGCAAATCATTTGTACAGTAGATCATTTTTATTTTTTACAGTTGTTTCCAATCAATGCGTGAATCCATAAACGCAACTGAAGGGGGGGGGGACCAGGACCCCATGTCAGGTTCACTAGACCCCCTCTACAATGAAGAAGAAAATTCCCAATTAGTGGCGGATCCAGGGTGGGAGGGGCTACAGCCCACCTCCCTCAAAGACCTCCAATTTTACTCCAAATTTCGTTGTAACTCGCAATTCAAGGTGAATAAGAAGCCTCCTCAAGTGTTAAGAAATGGGCCAGATTTCATGTATGAAGACGACATTTTTTTGAAAAAAACGCAAAAAAATGCATGAGCGCTGATTAATTTTTTGAGTTTTAAATGCATAAACTTCCCCCCCCCCCCCCTCCCTTCACCCTAGACAAATGTTCCAGTTACGCCATGCACTGTAAACAGTAAAAGTACAAATGCGGTTTTTGTGGGGTACAAATGTACATTTCTACACATTTGTACCCCATTATAGGACTTTTGTACCTTTTCTTTAAAAAATGATTCAAATCCTTATTTGCTAATGACCTTCACCATGGAATGCATGCATTTAGTGATCATCTGTTTCCTTAATTGTGGTATTTGCAATAGGCGTGAAGTTTCAGGCTAGGGGCAAAAGGTCATTAGCCACTGGCCATATCCTGAAATTAAAAAAGCAGGGAAAAAGCATATGTACCTGGAGGTGTAGGAAATTAGGTACAAATGATTTCCATATACATGTACAGTGTATGTACCCACAGGGATGAAATGATTAAAATATATGTACCTCAAGGTACAGCATGAATGGGTACAAATGTAGACTCATATGTACCCCTAGGAACACATGTCAAGGGTACATGTGCAATCAACACATGTACCCATAGGGTGTGTATATAGTTTCACAACATTTGTACCCTTCAGGGTATGCATTTGTACTTTTTCTGTTTAGAGTGTGGAGTGTGCCCAACAATTTATGTATACATGTAGTATCGGCATTGCAGCCCGTTGCATGAAACATTTTATTTTCAACATTTAGCTTGCAGTGCCCTTTCAGGGTCCAGCCAAGGAGAACAAAAAACACCAAAACTGCCCCAAGTTTTACCAGCATCTTGCATTGTTTTATTAAAAAAACAACCCACCCATATCTTAACTTTTGGTAAGGGACTTCAACACAACTCTCTGAAGATGTCCAGAATCAGCAACTTTGCATTTCAATCCTGCAATGCCAAGTTCTCAGCCACTGGCTTGGCGACGCTTCTCCATGACTGGGAAGTCAATTCAACTGTCATTTTTACAGATGGCAGCTTTGGTAATTTGCTTCTCATCGTATATCCAAACCAAATCTTTAAGGGCACTAAATGAGTCTAAATCCCATTCCCAATTTCAAGGATTATCAGCCAATGACATGCATCGATATCTTCGACTTTACTTCATTTTTGCAACTGTCCACAACGTCCACAAGGCCTCAACTGACGCCATGCTACAGGCACTGTCAACTTTGTCAGACAGTGTTCAAAATCCCTTTCACGTCAGTGTGTTATGCGCCTCAGAAAGGTTGTCGGAAATTATACAGATGGTAATTACTTGCCAACTGTTATCACGGTATTGATTTAATGACATACAAGGACTACATGTAATTGCATTTACAGGCCCAATCACTGCATCTTTTTCAACTTGTGAACATTGTGTGGATATTCGTGATCCCTAAAGCAGATTTCCAGATGTGGACCATGATACCTGCCAGCACATCTCAGATAACAGTCCTGATTTTAAGTATCAACTTTCACTAGGTTTTATCTAATGCAGGCCTCCCCAGAAATTCAATTTTCAATTTCCCTGACTTATCCCTGATTTTTCCAGGTTTCAAAGAAAATTTCCCTGAAAAAATGTGACATGACTTACGTATGGCAATGTAAAAAAACTATATATTTATTGTTCATCATTCACTATTAACATGAAGTGAACAAACATTGTAATAAGGAACCAGCAAAAGAGAACACATTTTAATAAAAAGTTTGAAATTAAAATTAGTTTTTCCAAATTTACAATTTCATTATTGATCTCTTCAATTCTGTATCAAAAGATTTGCTAAATTTCCTTGACTTTTTTAAAATAGACAGAGCAATCTTCTCTGACTTTTTCCTGATTTTTCCAGGTCTTTCTAACCTTCCTGAGATTTCCAGGTTTTCCAGGTCTGGGGGACCCTGTAAAAATATGTTCCCCACAAGTGAAATGTCAAACTCCCCTTGCTTGTCAAATTCCCCAATGCTGTTTTTCACACCAGCATTGGTGTTAAAAACTAACAAATAAGAGTGCATTGTTGGAAACCTTGTTTGAGCCACGATGCATGTTTCAAGAAACAACTCTTGCAATCTTAGATTGGGAAGAACGCAACAATGGTGGAAATACACGACGTATTTTCCACAGAGATGCAGAAACGACAAGAAATTCTTGAAATTGGCAATTGGACATACTCTCGTGGTGTACAGTTTCACAAAAACCTCTGGACCATCAACCCTGCATCAGGTCTGAAGGGACGAGAAATCCGTTTTGCAGCAATTCACGTAGATATTTGTTTAGCAGCTAATATTCCAATGATCTGGACGGATATGAATTGTGCACAGTTATTCAAACCATGCATGTTTTTTATTGCAAGGACCCTCCATATATCTACTTGAACGACTCATCAGAACCTTCATCAACTGCTGATGGATACCTGTATGAAATCATGGAATGCCTCTCCAAGCATCTAAATTTCAGGTTAGCAAAGCATTAATGAGATGGTCATCATACGTGGATGTGTGCACACAAACAGTGCATTTTCTCCTACAAAGATTGGTTTGATCCACTTTGTGTGCTTTACTTTAAATTTTAAACGATTCAAATCTTTCAGTTTCACTATAATTCCTTCACTTGATGGCACCTACGGGTCTGAAGTCAGGCCAAATTACTACAGCGGCGTCGTAGGATGTATTCACAGAAAGGTATTAAACCAATAACTTAAACATTGGCATCGAGAACGTTTTCAATGTCAATAGTGTGCAAAAACCGGTCGAGACATACTGTGAGATCGGGAGTGAGGGAGGTAGAAGTGGCGCAGTGCAAGATTGCAGATATGGAGCAGGGTTTCGTCAGACGAGTGACTGAATAAAAGATTGCACTGTAAAGATTTTATTTTTCCCCCAATTCCTAGCTTGGGTAAGTAAACGAGAGGTCCTCTGTGCTCAGCAAACAAACAAGGAGTTACACTTTGGCAAAATTTGCATAAATAGATTTGGCTGTTATAACCTGGGGCACCCCATGTGGAAATTTCCTGCAGAATACTGCAGAAAACATATGTGCCGTAAAGAATTATGCAGAAAATAATGGTTTTTTCTGCATGGCATGTTCTGCAGCGTAACTTGTGCAGACCGTTCTGTGCACCGCCAATTGTGCTGAATATTTTGCTTAGCAAATATATCGAGTGGTTATGGATTCTAGGCTACACTTTCACTAGGCTATACATCATAATGATGTCATTGAGCGCCTGTATTATTATAAATTTGAACAGAGCAATCTGATATTTGTTTGTGTGCTGCAATAGTTCTGCAGATTATGGTGTGCAGAACGGGTTGTGTAGACCATGTTGTGCACAACATATTTGGCGCAATGTTTTGCATGCACATCCATCGAGTGGTTACATATGGAGTTCTAGGCTATACACAAGCTATGTCATAATGCTGCCATTGAGCGCCTGTATTCTTATAAACTGGAACAGAGCAATTCAATATTTGGTTGTGTGTGGAATTGGTTCGCACATAATGATGTACAAAAAAATAGAAAGATATAGATGTCTTGAATTATTTATTACATTTCTATGGTAAATCGTTGCACAACACACATACATGGCCTGCTAAGAATTTGTTTTGTTTAATTTTGTACAGAGAATATGGTGGAAAAAAGCATATTTAAGCAATTTAAATGTTTTATACAGAAATATTTCTGCATAAAATGATGTGCATAAAATATTGCACAGAAATATTTCTGCAGAATGTAGTAATGTGTGTGCAGAGTGCCTTCTACAGAGAGAAGACAGCACAAACAGTACTGCGCTGATCTATCTGCACAAATGATTCTGCAGATGCATATCTGCAGAGAAAGTCACGAAATATATGCAGAAATATGTCTGCAGATGCAGAGGGTGGGGTTGTCAGTTTTTACACAATCATGTCGGCAGAGGAGCGCCATTAAAAATCCTTTGAGATGTTTTAAATCGCACGACCTTTACAAACACGCTAGGTGGTGCTGTTAGTGCTTGTGGGTGTACTGTTGGTCAGCATCCACGCACTTTAAGGAAAAACTTTTCAAATTTTGGAAATAAAAGGAACATTTGGTTTTTTTGAATTCCATAAATTCCATATGTCTCAGTCATATAATAGCACTAATTATCTACGACACATTTCGTCCACATGCAATGGACTCGTCAGGTTTACAGTGGCACCCTTAAGGTCTGTACCTCCAATAGGTGTAGAATAACAAGTCTTGTGACAGGTGCTATCTGCTGTTATATGACTGAGACATTACGAAATGCATTGTTGATAATTATAATTCGTGCAGTTATATGACTGAGACATAAGGATTTGATGGAATTAATCGTTTATATTGACCAGTCAAGTTGGTGAGTTTTGAAATTTTTTAATTTATGTATAACCAATTGTGATTAAATTATCCACAAATTCCTGCAGCAACTTTGGCGTTTTGACTACTGATGAAGAATACTTTGGCTTTTGGAGATCATCACTTACTTCGGGGTAATAGGAAATCCGCAGGAGCCAGAAGAAAAGGAAGACCTCTAAAAGCCAAAATAGAATAGCCTAATGACGAGCCATTAACACCTATGGCGAACTCACAGCACCTGTCACAAGACTTGTTAAATGACACCCATTGGCGGTACAGACTTAAAGAAACGGTTTGAACGCCAAAAGAAATACATGTATATGGAAATTGCTATAGGGATTTGTGGCCGGGTAATTTAATCATAATTGGTTATACTGAAAAAAACAAATGCTCCCCATATTTCCAAAATTTTAAAAGCTTCCCCTTGAAAGATGCTGACCAGCAGTACACCGACAAGCGCTAACAGTGCCACCTATCGTGTTTTCAAAAGTTGCACGATTTCAAAAATCTCAACAAATTTATTAATGGCGCTCCTCAGCCGACATGCCTGAGTCCCAAATCTGAAAACCCCATCTCTTTCCTTCGTAATCTCAAATACCCCAGCAGACAACTATCAGCAGAATGCATTCTGAAGAAATGTATTAGCAAAATGCATTCTGCAACCTAAAACAGCAAAAACATGACCATATCAAAATACCAATAATCATTAAGACAATAACCCAGGTGGCACACTCGTCCCTAAAGACGTCCTTTTTTTGGTCCTGAAGTCGACCATTTTTCCGAAAAACGTACGTACAAAAGTTTGCCATATGTCCAACTAACATGACGTGTATCGAGTGACAAAAAAGAACGTAATTTTTTGGTCACTTTTCAATGAAAAAGTAGGTCAGTTTTTTTCGTCAAAGTACGTCATTTTCTGCACGAAAATGAACGTGCTTTTTTTGGGCATCCCTAAGAAAAAATAAAAACTCACGCCTACAGTACCCTTCAGCATTTATATTAGTCAATATGGAGACTAATTTATTAGACATCACACCCTGGTAAACGAGAATAGAAAACCAACTTTTTTTAAATCTTTGGTGGGAATCATGCGTTCACATGGGTTCACAGTGGTATCCTACCACTGCGCCATCTGGTACTTACACGGGGGGATAATGTTAACTGTTAGCTATAGAGTTACAGTTTCAATAGATACTATGTGAACGAAAATTTGAAGTCATTCGAGTCACCTAATTATCACAAAATATAATTACACGTGTAATGGCATTTTGCTTAATTTATAGATTAATTTATAATCCGAAATAAAAAAGCATGTCCATTTTTGGTGTCATATGACGTCATTTTCTGAACAACAATGGACGTGCTTTTTTTCACAAAACGGACGTCCATTTTTCGGATGAAAAGTACGTCCTTTTCTGGACGAAGATAGGCGTACTTTATTGGTCGTATTCCGGACAAACAGGATAGCAGTTCTGGATTTTTGATATTCAAGCATATATCGACCAAATTGCAACGTTCATGAATCTTACGTGCTCAATCATCAACAGTGAGTGTTAATATACAAAAATTGACATTTTTTGAAGTGGTCACTTTTAATGGTATTAGGTACCAGAAATGGACGTAATTCAAAAAACTTACTTCTTTTACGAAAAAGGGACATAAAATGGACGTCACTTTCCGACGTGATGACGTCTTTTTGAAAAATGTACCAAAAATGGACGTTGTAGGACGTCCTTTTTTGGTCGGTGTGCTACCTGGAAACATACAATAAATATAGCAAAACAATGCTTTAGGTGCAACACATGTGAATACTAAGCTATTTTAAACCCATAAAAATGTGAAATGTCTCTATGAACCCTCTATTGCATAAGTTATTATGATTTAATTAGAAAAAAATTTTTGCAATGAATTATTGTTTCACATGTATTAAATAATATTTCTGCTATATTAAATTTTTTTTACCAATATTTAAGAAATTTCGATACTGTGCCACGAGTGACCCATTGTGCGATACGGCCGTATTTAATGCAAATACAATGAAATTCAAAAGACATTGAAATTTTGCACAATAATTGAACTATTGCAACACTTTGGACAAACTTGAGTTTATTAATCAAAAGCTTATTTATTATTACTTACGGAATGGTATGATAGTCATAAAAGCAATTATTGTTTTTATTAGCACATAGGTATATAACGTATTAGCTTTATTCACCGTCAGAAATGTGACATCTGCATGACGTTTTGGTTAACTCAAAACCTTCATCAGGTGCTAAAATCCAAAAGTTTTGGATATAAAATAATTTTTTACAAAGAAAATTGGCATTAGCCCATACACATAATGCAAGTTCAACCACGAAAAAACGAAATCTTTAGGAAATAAACAGGTAACTTATGCTGAAATTACGAAAAAATATATACATTGGTTTACTACTACCTTAAATCCTGGTATAACATTTCAAACAACCAGGGTGAAAACATGTTATTTTTGTGAGACAAAGAACCAAAAAAACACGTGTAGGTCAGGTTTATATCATAGGTATATGTCGACACATTCTCGCATTTGCTGTATGTTTTTAAATAACAATTGACATTTTGACATCTCCGTCACATGATTCACAAAACAGCATAAAGTGATGAATTCCATCTTTGGTCCTTTAAATCGTTTACTTGGAAGCTGAGGTGATGCATCTAATGATGGCCTGCCTGGCTGTTTGCTTTCTTCTTCTTTACATTGCACAAAGCATTTGCAATATATGCTTTAAATGTGGAGAGATTTAACATTTTCACGGGTTTGCATACCGTAAATAGCTTCGAAAACCAAAAAATGTAGCTGCCTCACATGTGCTCGAATTTCCTCTGTGAATCCGTCTCAACTATTGCCAAACATACTCACAGGATGGCGCCACTATCCACACATAAGCCCTATGATGTTCGCAGTTGTAATGCAGCCAAGCCATGCCAAAAGCTCATGCATAGGGAAAATCAAACAATTTTTGTTACTGTACCACCGGTGACCCCACATGCAATAGAGAGTTAACACTTTCTTGTTGTGAAGTATCAGATGGCCCAGTGGTAGGGTCTTTGCCTGTGATGCCACTGTACCTGGGATTGATTCCCACCAAAGTAAGTTCAAAATTAGAAAAAAAAGTATTGTGAATTTCATTTTGCCAGGGTGTTCATCTAACAAATTAAGTCTTATAATGACCAATAATAATGCCTGCTGTTTCCTGTAGGCCTGATTTTTGAAATATTTTATTGTCAGAGCAGTTGGTGCAATGGGGGCGGTTCCTCCGACCCCCTGAGGGCATTTAAGAGATCTAATGGGGCGTTTTTTTTGCAACGCAAAATTAGGAGGCGTTGAGAACCATCCACCACGACCTCCAATATGCTTGACATCTTCAAGGCAATTAGAAGCTTATCCTACCCACCAAGTGTAAAGAAATAGCCCAGATTTCTTGTCATAATAAACGCGCCATTTTTTTAATACATAATTTACTTAGTAAATTCGAACGAATTCGAAACCTGCTCCTGGCAGATGAAGTTATCAGATGCAGTTGCCATGGCAGTCTACCGGATGGGAAGAGACAGAGTAGCCGATTTAGGCGACACCTCTGAGGCAGCTTAGGCAAGTGAACCAGGAACAGCACTTTTGCCAGTGATTTTTTTCTTAAAAGGGGTGGCGAGAAATTTTTTTTCTACAAGGGGGCGGTAGACCAGTAAAGGTTGGAACCCATGCTAAACAGCAACATAAATTGCTTCTGATGCATGCATGTACATTATTTACTTGCTGATAATAAAGTTACGATTGACATTTTGTTTTTACATAAAAAGCAACCTAGAGGGGAGCTGTAGAGACGAACAAATTATATGACATACATGCATACCGACATTAAAATGAAAGAAAGAATATGGGATTATAACTTTTTTGTTAGCCTTTATGTTGTATTTCAACAGGTAAAATCTTAAATTCGCAAACACTAAGAGGATGGTTTGGTATTCCGGCATTGAATACCAGTACATTTGACTAAACTTCTGTTTCTTCACTTCTTCCAATTGCAGGAAGCAGATGTCTCGCTACCATTCTTGGCCAGGACAGAGCCTCGAATGAAAGTCCTCAGATACACAACTCCATTCTTTAGAGGACACGCGGACTTCTTTTTCCAAAAGCCAAGCTCGAAAACAAGCATAGGCTATGTGCTGATTTTTTCGAAAAATCTTTGGATTTACACTGCGGCACTGACGCTCTGCGTTACAGCGATGCTAGCATTAGTGAAGCTGCTCAGTCCACATCCATGTGTTCAAACCATAGACGTTTCAACTGAAAAGCATGGCAGCAGCAGTCAGAAAACAAGAGAAAATATGCGCAAGCTATTAACTTTTGAATTCATTGATAACAGTACGTATAGATTAGTCAAGTGACTGTATTCTATGGCTAATCATAAATATTACAAGCTAATCTTGGCGAACTGCCTTGATATACAGGTTTTCCTTGACTTTTCCCTGACTTATACAGTTTTTTTTAATTTGCCTGACCGTTTTAAATGCGAAGATATGACATGTTTATTGTTTGTGAATAGTTGCGTGAATAGATAAAATTAAACATTTTGCAAAATAGTATGGCATATTAACCAGTTTAGTGTAACACATATAGCCAATAAACCAGTTTAGTAATATGACATGCAGAACCGGGGATCGATTGCCTATGGCGCTCGTTCCCCGGTCCCTCGGTTCTGTGCGAAATTGTTTTGGTGTAGCCAAAATTAATAACTAAAAATTTGGATATTTTCAGAAGCATTTACCCATGAAACATTTTTTAAAGCCATTAGTAATGACGATGTCATTTTCGAGGATCCGTGGACCATTACAACAAAATT
>JAQFYZ010005102.1:0-10019 GCA_034695085.1 Cylindroiulus punctatus
TTGGGATTGGTTGGTGAAGGGATGGATAAAATGCATGCTATCACTGCTGCAAAAGGACTGCTCATCAAGTGGTGGGCATTGAAGCAGCAGAAGAGTAGCGTTAGCGAGGAGCAGGGTAGTGTGGAAGATAAGTAAGGATTGGGGCCACCCCTATTCCTATCGTAGCGCCTCAATTGGAGGGCCCGCAACAAAGGGTATTGCTACATCGTAATCGTAATCCTTAATATACATGTAAAGTAGATTCAATAGCTTTAAGCCTGCATTTCTAAAGAAACCGTTGCTTCGTTGTAATCCCCATGCAGCATAATACATGTATGCCACATTTTATTAAGCACAAGATCACAAATGGCATTCAAGCCTATGAAAATCTGATTTTGTAATTATTTAGAGGGCCACTGTAAATAATTAAATAATTTCGCCAAAAATGCTGGATTTTATGCACATGTATTTACCTAACATGTAAAATTTCATGTTAATATATGGGCAATGACATGAAGGTTGGAGAATGGTTGCTTTCCCAGTCTGGGTAACCATCTGGTTCTAATTAAGTGCCCCATCATACAGGACAATATGGGTCACTTTGGGGTAAAATGTAGGTTCCAATTTTAATAGGTCATTTCCCTTACCCCTTATGCCGTTATTGTTACCCTTTTACACCATGAGCTACACTATCCACCAATAAAATAAGCAGGTGCCTTTCTCCACTGTAAGTCAAAGGGCAATAGGGTCTTTATTGGGCACATTAGGGACATAGCTGTTAGAGAGTAGGTACAATTGTTAGGGTCTGCTAAATGCCCTTTCTTCCAATCATGACCTAAATGACCCCGCCCTGCCCTGTGATTTTCAGCGCCATCTAGTTTTCACTGTGGGATATTTACAGTAAGTCCGGACCCCCTTAAGAATGCTAAATTCAGTATGCACAGTATAAGCTAGAAGATCATTCACCAAAACATGTTGACACTCAAAAGATGGACACCAAATGCATCAACATCTACATTACAGCTGCACCTTCGTCTTTCAAAACCTGTAAAAAACATCATATGCTAACCTTGCGTCTTACCTTATGATGTCTTCAACAGCCAAACCCATGATGCAGGACAGCTGATGAAGCTCGGGTTCCTTCCAATCTAGGGGATCGAACCCGCAAGAGGGTCACTGGACCAATGGGGAGGGGATAAGAGGAAGCCCTGAGGGCATTGGCAGCGGATCGCACCATTGGCATAAAACGCAAATCCAATGATTGGCACAGTACGGGATCCCAAGACTCTTGCAAGACATTGTTGGAGGTTTGGTAGTCACTGGCAGTTGGACTCGATGACTGAACACCAGAAATGTTGATGAAGTCAGTTGAACTGGAAGAGTTTCAAAGTAACCTTAGTATGGCAAATGTCTTTTACTGCATCTTGACAGCAAGTCGCTACAGCCTCCATGGTCATTTTGTGGCTGAAACAAATTAACTCAGTAGCCCATCATTTTCTTGAAAATTTAGTCTTTGAGGAGTTCACTGCCTCGAAATCGGAAATGAAACAAAAATCTTTTTGTAGATATCGTACACATTACACTTCAACCAACACAGAATCTACATGAACATGTATTCACCGAAGCCTATAGGGCCCTCATAAACATTGAAAAAATCCGGTCAATAAAAAGTGCCATTGTTTCAAATCGCACTTCAAAAACGGACAGTCTTACCTCACAGTCTGGATGTGACCTTTCGGCTATGATGTGAATTTAAAATGTGACATTTTCACCTATCTGGGAGCTATTGTCCGGTGAAAGGGCAAGGTCCAACCTTCAAACTCAAAACGATCAAGTTCAAAGTCTTGTGAGGCCAGGAACAGAAATTTAAGCTTGAAGGCATTAGTTTGAAAAGCCTCAGCTAAGGAATTTCGATTAACAGGTGATTCTTTACCAGCGAACTATCCTACAAACACTTAACCACAATTTGTCCCAAGGACAGAATACCCTAAGCTTATCGGTAATTAGATGGAAGGGTCACCCATAATATCCACAACATCTTAGCTCGTTTTAGAACCAATGATCTCTTTAAAATTTTTGGAATGCTTTTGGACCCCTCACAATTTTTTTGATTCAATTATATGTACCACCATGACTGCACCTGAAGGACTAGAGTACAGTCAGAATCATTATGACAACCACTCACAAGTTTTTGTTCAATAGCAATCCAAAGAAAATCGCCCTGTGTTCCCGTTGTTAACAACCTTATTCGACAAATTATCGAAGTATTATACGAAGCTAATTGATTTTCAAATTGTAAAAAAATAGTGCGCTATAGCAAGACGATCGAAGCGGTTCATCGAAAGCTTCAAGATCAGTGTCAAAGAACCAATTCTGGTTTACGAGGATAATCAGAGTTGCATCAAGCTCCTCAACAACCCAAAGACAAGCCATCGCGCGAAGCACATTGATACAAAGTATCACTTCATTCGAGATCTCCAAGCAACAGGGAAGATCAAAGTGCAATATCTCGAAAGTTACCAGATGACTGCAGACATCCTGATGAAACCTCTCGAAGCAGTAAAGCACCAAAAGTTTACGGTGGGCATTGGACTGTTATAGCCAAAATGATTTACTACTGTATGCTAAAACATTGAGGGGAGCTGTTGTAGTGCAATGTTTTGTAGTGCAGGGTATTACATATGGCGCCCCCTACTATGTATTTTTCCCGCCTTTTTTTACTCTGTACAGCACAATAAAGCAACCATTAAGACTGATCGAAAGGGCCATTGAAAATGCGTGGTAATTTTCGGACACCCTGCATAATATTTCCACCATGCAAAACCACGCAAAATTTCTTCCGTACTTTTGCTTTAATAAATAAATAAAGACGCTCAAAATCCTCACGTTCACTATCGACATATTTTCTTCCTTTTTCGGCGAATTATGCCCTTCATTATTGAACAATTAAATAAAAATGGGCAAAATTCGCTTATGCAAAGGTCGTCATCAAATGACGCAAAGGTCTTTTTTTTGATGACGTACGCAAATTTTTCCCATTTTTATTTACTTGTTCAATAATGAAGGGCGTAATTCGCAGAAAAAGTAACAAAAAGAGTCACTAGTGGACGACATATTCTACAGGGTAGGAAAGATTTTGAGCGTCTTTATTTATTTACTAGCGGACCAGCCCATCCTTCGGATGGGCAAGGTCCTCTAGACTCGGCCCGATTGCATTTGAAGTTATGTCCTCTGTTTAACCCCTTGGTAGGAGGTAATGCGAAAAAATTCGTTGTTACCAAGATTCTTGGCACCAAAGGAACATGTATGCAACATTTCATGGTTCTGGCCCTAATGGTTTGGGAGATGTATTTACCCACTTCTCTGTTTAACCCCTTCGTGGGGGGTAATACGAAAAATAGACTTTGCTAAAAAGCTTCTTAGAACCTAAAGAACATGTATGCAACATTTCAAGGTTTTAGCCCGAATGGTTTGGGCGATGTATTTACCCACCCCTCTGTTAAACCCCTTCGTGTTGGGTAATACGAAAAAAGACTTTGCTAAAAAGATTCTTGGCACCTAAGGAACATGTATGCAACATTTCAAGCTTCTAGCCCAAATGGTTTGGGAGATGTATTTACCACCCCTCTGTTTAAACCCTTTGTGGGGGATAATACGAAAAAAAGACTTTGCTAAAAAACCTTCTTTGCACCTAAGGAACATGTATGCAACATTTCAAGGATCTAGCCTAAATGGTTTGGGAGATGTATTTACACACCCCTCTGTTTAACCCCTTCGTGGGGGGTAATACGAAAAAAAGACTTTGCTAAAAAGTTTCCATGCACCTAAGGAACATAAATGGAAAATTTCAAGGTTGTAGCCCTAACGGTTTGGGAGATATAATTACCCCTCTTTTAAAACCCCTTTGAGGGGGACTACGACAAAATCCTTTCTTAGTAGGGGGTTTTGGCACCCAAGGAAGGTCCGTGCCAAATTTTAAGGTTCTAGCCCTTACGGTTTGGGCTCGGCGTTGATGAGTGAGTGAGTGAGTGAGTGAGTGAGTGAGTGAATGAGTGAGTGAGGACAATCAATTTTATATATATAGAGATTAAAGCAAACGTACGGAACAAGTTTTGCATGGTTTTGCATGGTGGAAATATTATGCAGGGTTTCCGAAAATTACCACGCTTTTTCAATGGACCTTTCGATCAGCCTTAATAAACCAGCATAAGAACTAAGTGTGTGATCTCAAGCTGTTATCCAGTTCTACATTATGTGCACCCTATCAAAATATAGATATTGTAATGTTAAGAACTTAAGAAGTTACATAACGCAAGGGTTACGGACCTGTAACACTTTTACAAGGACCCAGCTACCCCCTATATAGTATAATATGCTATTTGCAGGCACCCGGCCACATCGAACTTGACCACTTGTAAAAATCTATGAATGTCATGTCAGCTGACAATATGACTAGTACAACAGCCGCAAGAAAACATTCACAAATGTAATGCTTTCCACAAGGGATATGCATTAACACACATACTGGTAAATATTTTTCGGGGAATGGTCCTCACTTCCTTTTCCCATCAATTTTCGTCAAGAAACAATTTTTTATTTGAATGTCTTTAAATCTGCACAATATTATGGCGACTTTATTATTCTTACTCCACACTTTACCTTATAGCTCGCTGGCTGTTCGGGACAATGAAATCTGAACTTTTGTTTTTGAATAGCCAAGGCTAGGCACAAAAAAACTAATGTATACTGAACAAGTACAGTTGGAAAATGAAATTTTGTGCACATGTAGTGCAGTTGCGATGATGCAGAACATACATGTACACGTACACGTACAGTGTAGCAAGTACAGTTGTAAAGGACACATTAATCCCTTTAGAATCGCCTGGAAGGGGCGGGAAGGGGCTTTATTGGATGTCGTGGGTTACCCACATTACTTCGTGTTGCTGCTGTTCAAAAAGGAATTGTTGTTGTAGCACTGTCGGATGCTGGATTATCACATGGAAGGCCCATGTCGAACATTGCTAGATTCTGTGTAGTACACAAAATCCAACACAATCCTCATGCAAATTATCTCACGCATAGAAGTGAGAAGTGATTTCAGTTTTTGTCGAAAATGTGTTTAGGTAAAAAGACAAGCACTTGTCACCTTTGTATTCCTATTGCAACCTTAAGAACGCTAAATTCAGTATTCTATAAGCTAGAAGGTCATTCACCAAAACATGTTGTAGCTCAAAGGCTGTACACCGATTACATCAAAAACAACCAACTGCAACTTCGTCTTTAAAAATTGCAGGAAACATAACATTTCAATCTTGCTTCTCACCTTATAATGTCTTCAACAGCCGAACCCATGATCCAGAACAGCTGATGAAGCTCGGCATCCATCTAATCGAGGGGATCGTGCCCGTGAGACCCCGAAGACCGACACTGGACCAATGGGGGGTGGATAAGAGGAAGCACTGAGGGCACTGGTAGCCGATCGCACCCGTGGGATACAACGCAAATCCGATCATTAGACCAGCACGGGATCCGAGAATCTTGCAAGACATCCTTGGAGGTTTGGTAAAGTCACTGTCTGATGTACTATATACAGGGGCGTAACGGACTACCCCCGCAGCCCCTGCAGTGCGGTGGGGGGGCCACGCCTGATCAGGGGCCCATAGAGGTCAAGTAATATCTGCATTTCAAAAAGGTTTAAAAAAATCGGATTTCTGGCAATTTTCTGCAGAGAAACGGTTAAATGCCCCCTTTTCCAAATGAATGGAAATGGGCACAACACTCGGGGGGATTGGGACATCTGGGCTCCCAAGTCACACAATTGAACTTCGATCCAGTTCATTCTGGAAGTTATGGGATTAAAGGGCTTGGTCACATTATCATTGCCACCATTGGTCAGACTAATCACAGATACATGTTTTTGGGAGGGGTCCTCTTGACTCCACATTTGGATTTTTGTTAGTACATTTTCAAATGTTAATCCCCATACAGTCAAAATTCCCTTGTTTCAATGGCAGTTTTGGGGTAAAAAGACTTAAAAAATCTTGGAACCCCGCTAATCCTACCTGAGGGCAGTGGCGGATCTAGGGGGTGCCCAGGTGCCCTGCAGTTGGCCCCTTGACACCTTTACTTTCACATTTGGTATACCATATTTCATTTCACTTATCATGTTGGTGATCTTCAGTCAGCTTCTGACCATGGCATTCGACCCCTTTATACAATCACTGTCCAGTTCTAGAGGTTTTCCGTGATTTCTCAAGCTTATTTTTAGTATTAGCATTGAAAAAACCCACTAAACTATCGCATCTAGAGTGCCTCAAAACTCATAATCTTGCTTCTCATTTTTGAGAAGCAAGATTACCCCCCTCTCCCTTGCTGGGTATTCCATACCCCCCAAACCCCCCCGGTGGGCCTGTCGCCCGATCACCCCTCCCATACCCAACATCCATGTTACGTCACTGGGGGAGGGGACGCTTGCCTTCCGTACCGGTCCTTGACGGAATTCTAGATCCACCACTGCCTGAGGGCCCACTATCGGTGGCTTGCAGGGGGGCTCGCAAAAAATTTGTCACGCCACTGACTATATAGCTGGGCGTGATGACCATAAATGTTGATGAAGGCAGTTGAACAGTAAGATGCCGAAGTTTTAAAAGTTCACTATTAAGTTTGGCAATTGTTGAAATCGTGACAGCCGGTCGTTTTTGGTCAAAGCAGCTTGAAATGTGGCTGATGCAAACTTTGTCTTCCATCATATATGGTGGGTATACATGTATGGCATGTCATACCATCTTGTATGACGACTTGTTACCTTATAGCTCTGCTACTTGTTTCCAGACCATTCTTGGCAACTGGTCAATGGGGCCGGGATCAACACTACCGAAACCTGGAATGAAACAATAATCTTTAATCTTACCTGTAGATATTGTACATACAGTGTACAAATTCAGCACCTAGGAAGTAGAATATCTTAAAAACCAAATGAAACTGTTTCGTAATCACCATTTAAAATATGGCATGTTTTCACCTGATACAATTTTCTTCAGAAAAAGCAAGGTCCAATCGTTCAAGCCTAAAAAGACCAATTTCAAGGTCTTCTGAGGTCTACTAAACAAGGAAAAGTATTTTGTGGCCTTCTAGAAATTCGCTTTAAAAAGCCCCAGCTGAGGAATTGGAACGGTCGAGCGAGTTATTTTTTACCAGTGAAGTGCACACCCTAAAAATGTTGAATCACAATTCGCCCCAATGACCTACATGTACTGTAAATCTCGTTTACAGTGTTCTAAAACTGTATTAGAGCTTCTCTTCCGAGGACAATCAGCTGCCTAGCAGTTCTATTAGGCACATCAGACAATTGTTTGGGCCCAATATCCAGTTTCAGCCATAGCACAAATCGCCTCCATGCTATACTAATTGTATGTGGAAAATTCAAAATATGGAATCCAAAATAACACATGGAAACACAGAAAGACAGCCCAGCGACAGCTACAAGAATTATGGTTATAAGATTTATTTGCATATTTGTACACTGCAGATATCGCAGTAGATTCTGGACCTTACATGTATGTCCAACAACACTAATGATAACAGCTGGTGCACATTGCTCCACCCCAATTTGGGGAAGAAATTTAAAATTTACTGTGCAGATGTGTACCATGATGAAAGACAATCTTGTCGAATCCCTCCATGAGTATACAATTGAAGTCTATCACATGTTATAAATTAATCGAGTTGAAGCCCAGCTTCACCTCGATTTCTTGAAAACTACTTGCATTGTTAATCTTCTCCCAGACTTGCGACATCACATTTGGATCTGTCTTCATGAGCAGCAATTTGAAATCATCTGAGGTGCTACGAAGAACTAAGGTTGCGATTTGTTCATCCTTTATCAAACGCACCAGGATTACCAGAAATTTAACATTTAAATCGGATAAACAGAAGCGGTGCCTCTGCGCAACACTCAGTGCCCAAAACTCAACGAAAAGTCTTCGGTAGTTATGGTCCTTGTATCCAATAAGTGTCTTTGTGAGAATCTTCATTGCAATTCCGCAGCACATGTCGTCAGTGAGGTTCTGTGCCAGAGTCTTTGCCGCCTTCATGAAGAGGTGCTGGTAGGGCCACTTCAGCAGGGCAGTGAGCATTTTGCATGAAAACTGTACTTTAAGTGCCCTTTGATCATTCTCGTCTATTCTGGAAAAGACTAGGTGATAGATGATGGCCGGATGCTCCACTGTGTACGACAATAATGTTGACCGAGTTTCACGAAAAACGAAGTCGATGGCATATCTATGCACACGATCCTTGGGCCCATTGTCGACACTCCACTTTATCAACCATTGATCTTTGTTGAATAATCCGCTCTTGACGCATAATGTGATCTCTTCTACTGTTGGAATCTTGCACCGAACAGGTGGCTGGAACTGGTTACAGTAAATTTCACTATTGATTTCTGGAATGTTCCGGTGTACGTTCCGAAACCTTTTTACATCACTTATGCTCAATACGGCCAAGATGCTATTGGTCACGTCCAAGGTCCCATACCAAGTCAGCACTGGTCGCACGTCAAATGTGTACTCGACGTACCAGTTACAGATTTCTAGCAGCATCGGCCTAATGAGCCCTTTCATATCCGTTTTCAAAACACTTGGGATGTGTAAACCGTCCAGCTTCTTGAAAGCGTCTGAAGCAATGTCTACTGGCCGCTTCTGGAAATTTGGCACGAGGCCACTCGATTCAAGCACACTGCGGACAACGCCTACCATGGCCATGGTTCGCAGTGAGCATTCTTTCTCAATGTCGTAGTCAAGATCCATCCCAATTATTTCTGAAAGATATTTTTTTCTGTTGTTGATTATGGGTATATAGAGTGGAAGTTGCTTGGTTAAGATAAAATAATCCAGCTTCAAATTTAAAATCTAGAGTTTAATAATTTAACAAACAAAAATTAGAAAAGTGAGACCAGTTTCAAAACACTTTCTGTGGATCTGTGCCATATACAGAGGCACCAAAAAGTGTTAGCAACAGCAGTTTTTTTTCTGGATCACGGTGAACAAAATTGCAATTTAATATACATTTTCAATGCAATACCTTAGAACAAATTTTCATAAGGTGTTAAAAAGCAATTATTAAATTAGCACAAAAAATCGCAAGCCGAAAAAGTATTTGCAAACATGTTTCTCTACAGAGGAGACGTTCAATAGGCGGTGGTGTTAGTTTTGGCTCTTTGCAGAAGGCAGTACAGTGTAGATTAGGAAATCTTAAATCATAATGTTGATGTCACGACTGCAAGAGCACGTGAGAATATGTAAGGCTGTAAAATAAAATACATTGCCACGATATTTTAAGACGCGACTTAACCGACTCCTCTATGAAATGTTTAACTCTTGCCAATACATTTTTGGTCGTTATGTGTTTTGTTTATTTAAAGTGTTCATTAAAACTCTTAAAAAGTTTGGGAAATGTTATACTGAAGCGTAGGCTGCGTAGCACACAATGTGTATGCTTTCACTTTCTAAGTTTCTATTTATTGCAATTGTTGTGCCGTTAGGCAGAAAAAGGTTATTGTAAACACTTTTTGGGGTCACTGCACATCGTGAGTTGTTGGATAACTGGTAATAAATGTGAGGCAGTGCACCAAACCTGCCATATCAAAACAATAAATTAACCGATACTTTTCCCTGTATTAAATGAACCAATTCTTCCACTAATTTCGTCCCCCACTAGGTCTATTTTGCAGGATTTCACATTGGAACAATTGCTCCGATTTTTTTGGCTTCGAAACATATTTTGAACAGCCTTGATGGAATATGTGCACTGCAGCACGTACAGTACGTTAGACATTTACCCAAGTCATAGAAATTAGCAAATGCAATTCGAACGCAACAATAACGCTAATTATTACAATACCCAGCCTCTCAAGGTTCTATTTTATGGAAGAACCATAACAATACGTGAACACTACGCCAGTCTTGTAATACCTTGTTTCCACCGGATTGTGAACCGGCGGTTGAGGGCTCAATCCACGGTTCAGTTTTCGGTGGAAACAC
>JAQFYZ010005103.1:0-10017 GCA_034695085.1 Cylindroiulus punctatus
GCCGCTGCCAGCCCCGAAGCCGGGACGTCCAAGAAGCGGGGCCGGAAGGCTTCGTCCAGCCGGCACAGCAAGCTGAAAGCCGCGGCCGTGGCAGCCGCAGCAGCCTCCAAAAGCAAAGGGTCCTCGGGGGCCTCGGCGTCCAAGCCCGGCGCGGAGAAGAAGAAGAAGAAGTCGCCGGTGACCCACCCCCGCACGCTGGACATGGTCGTGGAGGCGCTGGGCGAAATGCGGGACCCCAAGGGCTCCTCCGTGCAGGCCGTGCGCACCTGGATCCTGGCCAACTACAAGACGGTGCGCGCCGACATGATCAAGGTGATGCTGAAGCGCGGCCTGGCGCAGGGCCTGGAGGAGGGCGTGCTGGTGCGGCCCAAAAAGCAGTCCGAGGTGCAGGTGCTCAGCGGCAGGTACCGGCTGGGCGTCAAGGAGAAGCCGGAGAGGCGGCGCGACCGCGAGCCCCTGGTGGTGCCGCTGCCGGCCGTGACCAGGAGCCCCAAGAAGAAGCCGCCAACGAGGGCCAAGGCCAAGCCGGAGCCCGCGCCGCCGGCTGCGGAGGCCAAGAAGAAGCCGGCGGTGAAGACCAAGGCGAAGTCCAAGAAGAAGCCGTCGCCACCGGGTGGACCACCCCCCAAGACGCCGGCCAAGAGCTCGACCAGAAGGAAGCCACCCCAGGCACCGCCGCCGCCGCCGGCTCAAGAGACTCCCAAGAAGAAGTCCAAGCACCGATCGAAGAAGTCCAAGAAGAAGTCGACCAGGAAGTGAGCCCCAGAAACCTACCTACCAGAAATAGACCGAAAGATGAAGTGTGCTGATGTTGGCCAAAAACAGGGCTTGTGCCACGGCCCCGATGACCCGAAGAAGATGTCCGAAAGAAGTCCGAGGAGAACTCTTTTAACAGGTGTGAAATGTGAACAAGTTACCCGGTGTGCGGACTATAAGGCTTGCTGCCTCGTCGATGTTTAGAGACAGTCGAAAAAGTGAACTTTCTGGTGGTTCTGTCATGTTGTTTTCATCGCATGGCAAGTTTCAAATGGAAAGGGCGTTCAAATATCATGGCATCAGTTTTTCCGTATATTTGTGGACCCATTTCATCATTTGCAGATTCCCCCGATGTTGACATAATCATGTAGCGTAATTTTTTTGCAATTTTCACTTAGTTTTGCGAAGCCTGATCAAAAGTAATTGATGTATGAGTATGATAAATGGCTCATAATCAAAAGATGTTGATGTAATAATATTTGAACGGCCAGTTTTCATGTGTGGAAGCGGCTTTGTCTGCTGGTGTGCCGTTAATCGGCTGTGTTTGCGCTTGATTGACTGTTTTAAAACACCGTGTACCTGCAATGCTAAAAACTAAAAGTACCGATCAAATCACGTACTCTTGAAATCGAAAAAGTAACTGTTACATTTCGGAGTCACCGTTAATTCCGAATAATTTGAATAAGGACGTGTTAAAATTTAAAAAAAGTAAATCATCAGTGATTTAAATGTCATTAAATTACATCCACTATTCTGTGTATTATTTATCGTGTAATTTTTTACAAATTGCAGAGTTACTTTTGTTAATATAATTTCGTAAACTCGTCTAGTTTTTAAAAAACACGTAGTTTTTCAGCAGCATCTAAAATTCAATAATTTTTAATACATTTTAAGATTTAAAACTATTAATATTTGCGAGCATCTTTTTACGTAGGATTTTATTTAGGCTAATTAAATTTTGGTATTGCAGCGTGACACGAACCAGGTGCAAGCATGTGTTGCTGAAGTTAAAGCTAAAGTACAAATCGATATTTCTGTGCACATTGATTAGATGCCTTTGAAAACTGCTAGTTTATCCGCAGCCCCGCGACATTAACACCTCACCCAGTTGTATGTATCGAAGCTTTTTGAATTTTAATACGCGGCATGTAAAAGCAGCTGCCCCGAGTTAAACGACTGGTGTTTTTTGGGTTTTTCAGGAAAATTGTTAATGATCAACAGCCCTGAATGCACCATCGTTTTCTTCGGGGCAGCCGAGATAATCTACTCGCATCTCTAACTAGTGGTTTATGAGAATTTTTATACCCGCGTTGTTGCATTTTACGCATTATCGATAGCGTATTGGATTAGTATGTCTATTCGTGTATTTTCACCGTCATTTAAGGGATTGTCCTCGTGGTCTGTATGTTTTTTTGCCACGAATTTTGAGGTGAATGACCCACTGGAATTTATTCTGCCATTATATCCCAGTGAAGCTGCGTCTGGAGGTTGGTGGGCGTTACTGGTCACCCCTTTGGCTACCCAGTTTGTCTGGCTTTTGATTTTTGACTGCGGCACAGGGTGTCCCAAAAGCCACGGAAATTGTATGACCCCTGGGTCAATTCCAGACAGTTCCGGGTTCGTTTTTAGTGGAGAAATTGTCGAAAAATGTAACTTTATTCATTTATATTAATTGGCCGAGTTTGAAACGATATACCGTGTCATGATTGCCAGTTTTGCTTCACTCAAAAGCAGTTAGTAGCTCAAACATTTTATTATGTTTGCTAATTACTTTTTCAAAAATAAGAAATATTAGCCTTAAATTGTATATTTGTGAATTTATATTAATCAGTATATCAGTATAATTTATATTTCTGTAAAAGTAAATGGTTTGGCAGTTCAAAATTTGGTAATGCCGAAGGTGAAAATTTAAAAAAAAAAAAACACCTGCGGGAATTCTGGAAATGTGAAAGAAATTTGGGCTGACAGGGTTCATACGCACCTGGAATGTCAGGGAAGAGAAAAATGGTCAGGGAGAGTCAGGGAAAACTAAGTTTTTTGCTGTAAAATCAGGGAAAATAAGTTTTTTCAAGAAAATAAAATTGAAAAATAAATTCCATCCCAAAAAATAATTTTTTACATGTTTATTAATTATTTTGAGATTTCTGCTGACCATTTCCAAAAGTTGATATTAATAAACATTATATTTTTCTCATCAGCAGGTTTAAAAAATGTTTGTACACGATTTATAAGTCAGGGAAATTTACTCGGGTTGTCAGGGAAAGTCAGGGAAATAATATTGTAAATTTGAGTATGAACCCTGGCTGAAAATATATCGAGTAGTTTCAAAATTGATTTTTTTAATGAAAACTTGGCGTTTTTAAATAGGATTTGTGTGTTTTCGTTGCAATTTAGTCTTTTTTTCCAGCGATGAAGTCGTTTTTATGAAATATTTGGCTTTTGGGACCCCTTCGTGATGTTTCCGATGTCGAAAGTTCAACACTTTGATATTTTTAAAATTGTTCAAGTTGTTCAAAAATAGATAAAAATGATGAAGGGTCGCGTCTTCGGTGTGCCGCTGCTTATGCTGTTAAGTGTGTATATTGTTGTCGGATTTAGCCGGAATTTGCCACGCGACTGCGCCGAGGTGTCAAATCGATGTATTTCGTGAATGTCCCCTTATCCATTTTTCAATGGATCTATACTGGCTGTACTCACTGCCATTATTCTTAACTTTTCTACTCATCGAACGAGTTCGATGAAGACGAGGATTAAGAAAGATATCGTGTCGTCAAACCATAATCGCTGTAGTCGAATAGGGTGAAAATGTGCTTTTCTAAACTTTTTATATCACGTAGCCAACCGAAGTCATATTGAAACCGAAGTAAATAGATTTTCAGTCGAAAACGTCTAATTTGCTGTTTCTCCCCGTTCGTAGGTGGATCCGTGAATGGTAACGCGGGCATCGATGGATATTGCGACGTACGACCATGTCAACGAACCTCGTATTTGACTCCAGACTGCCACTCGGATTGTTACCCAGGTTACGGCGAGCCCGGCCTCCCGGCTCGGTACTTTTGGTATATCATGCAGGATTTTTGGTACTTGTCCATTAACGGAACTACCTGTTACGTAAACGTAGGTTAGGTTAGGTTTTTTTGCGCGTTTCTACCTACCCTAACCTTACCTAACATAACCTAACATAACATGTAGTTCCGTGGACAAGTACCGAATTTTTCAACGCAACTTAGCGTGTTGCGTTTAAATTGTCAGTAAATTTTGGCACTTTCTCCATTGAAACTCGTTTTTCACAAAAATTTAGCATTAATGGTTCACATGCAAATCTTGTCATTAAATATGGCATTTTTTTTCCATTAAAACTAGCAGGTTTTGCTAAATTTTCGCAAATTTCGTTAATATGTCACTTTTTTTTTTAGTAATATTTAGTATTTTATAAATTTAAACAGACGTTTTTCACAAAAATTCAGCATTAATGGTTCACATTCACCCCTTGTCATTAAATATAGCATTTCTTCCATTAAAACTGGCAGGTTTTGCTAAATTTTCGCTAATTTCGTTAATATATCACTTTTTTTTTTTTTTAGTAAATTTAGTATTTATTCAATTTGAACTGACGTTTTTCACCAAAATTTAGCAATGTTTTCGCATTAAAACTGGCGTTTTTTTTTAATGAAATTTAGCTCTTAGCGTGTTGCGTTTAAATTTCATTAAATTTTGGCATTTTTCTCCATTGAAACTCGTTTTTCATAAAAACTTGCCATTAATGGTTCACGTACAACTCTTGTCATTAAATATGGCATTTCTTCCATTAAAACTGGCAGGTTTTGCTAAGTTTTCGCTTATTTCGTTGATATATCACTTTTCTTTTTAGTATAATTGAGTTTTTTTAAATTTAAACTGACGTTTTTCACAAAAATTTAGCATTAATGGTTCACATACAACCCTTGTCATTAAATATAGTATTTCTTCCATTAAAACTGGCAGGTTTTGCGAAGTTTTCGCTAATTTCTTTGAAATATCACCTTTTTTTTATTATTTGTTTTTGTTTTTGTCAAATTTAGCATTTTTTCCATTTGAACTGTCGTTTTTTACAAAAATTTAGCATTTTTTCCATTTGAACTGTCGTTTTTTACAAAAATTTAGCAATATTTTCCCATTACAACCGGCGTTTTTTAAAATGTAATTAGCTATTTTAACAACTTTTTTCACTTAAATTTAGCTGTTTTCTTAACAGGTAACTTTTGTTTAAAAAAAATTATCATTTTTATTTTAAAAACAATGATAATCGTTTACGGTGAATGCGTGAGTACCTGTTCTGGCGTTCTCGCAGCTGATTGGTCGCGAGCCTCACGTGCGTTCTCGCAGCTGATTGGTTGTGAGCGTCACGTGACTTTGGCCGCCATTGTTGTCCCACTGCGTTCCAAGAGCCAGTAGGCTTAATGTTTGCGTGTTTAAAATGGTCTAAAGTAGGTGCATTTTCATGAATTTTAAGACAAAATATGTTATTAATGTGTTTAAATATCGTCGTTTATTCATTTTTCGATCAGGATGCCCGCCTGCTGCGCACCGGGGTGTAGAAACAGAAGCGAGAAAGATAGGAAATTCGGCAGGAAGACGCTGTTTTCACTGCCAACAGGACCGCAAGACAGTAAAAAGAGGGAAATTTGGCTGCGGATGATTAATCGACGTGACATCGGATCAATAAAACACCTGAGACTGTGTGAGGTGAGCATCCAATGTCGAGTGAAGTTGGCTGTGGCCCGTGGGAAAAGTTACGATCATAACATACATGTACATTAGCCCTGTGTCTTGGCAGCTGTCATGAAGCAGCTGTCTTGATGAGGTCATAAGGTCACATGTTGTATAGTGAAGACAGTGATTTAGATGAATCAGAGATTTAATATAAACTAAAATGATGTATTTTTAAAGTTTTATCCATGCATACATAGACTGCACACACCACAAGTCTTTTCCATTTAGTTATTTTTCATAGAAATATATAGGCTACTTTTTGCTCAAAAAAGTTTTTCATTAATATTTACTATTTTTAGTTAAAATTAAATGTTTTGCATCGATATGTAACTATTTCTCTTAAAATTTAGACGTTGTTTGTTGATATTTAGCTACCATTTGATTTTAGTATAATTTTTTAATTAAAATTGATAATAACACATGTGCTTTATTGATTGATTTGATTATGGCCTTGGGCATGAAACGAATTAACAATTTTTGTTTGTCTTATGATGAAAGAAATTCAGCAGAATCCAATTCCCAAGTGCTGTGTACCATGTTTCATTAACATTTACTGTTTATTATTATTATTAAATTTAGTTTTTTGTTATTAATACTTTTGTTTGATTACGGCATTGGGCATCAAAAGAGTTAAAATTTTCTTTTTTTTATAATGAAAAAAATGTATAACTGAGCTCTTAACTTGGCAGAATCCAATTATCTATTACTGTCTTCCAGTTAGCAAACGAAGTATAATTTGAAATGCATTTAATTTCTTCGGTGTTTTCCCTTCGAACAGGACCACTTCGCGCCTGACCAGTACGAAAGGCATAGGGCGGACGGCTTGAAGAAGTTGAGACACGATGCTGTCCCATCCATATTTTTCCGAAAACATCACGAGGGCGAAGAGAGTGAATCCAATGAGATATCACGGGACATACACCGTGTCGAAAGCAGGCTCCTAGGACAGTCGCCGAGCCTCTTTGGTCACGTGGAAATTCCCATCCAAGCAGATGTAGGGGCCGTCTCGGGTGAGAAGAGTATACTTTCCGAGAAAGTTTAGCGTTGCGCTACATTGCGTAGGCGTTGTGGGATTCATCCATGCAGTAACCGAAATGCTCGCGCTTTTCTGTAGACGTCCTAGACTATGATTACGCCGGGCTGGCTGTGGACCCAAGCTGCGAAAAGGAAAATTTGATCGATGCCTTGCCTGGTGAAATGCCAACCATCGGACAATGCAACCAATGCAATTGCAGCGATCCGATGAAGCAGCTCGAACACAGTTATTCGCAGCTCGACGCTCCCGATCGGCTCGAAGAGAGCAGCGTGCCAGTCTCCAGGCTGTTGGCTCCAGTGGAAATTTCTGTACAACCGGTAACGGAAGGATTCTCTGGTGTGTGAATAAGTTAAATTCAATAACTCTGTACCCTGCAATCGTGATAGGTGGGCGAAGTGAGCGGATGTCCGTGAACCAATCTTTCACGAATTTTTTGACTTTCCAGTGTTTATTGCCGACAGCCACCTGGCCGGACTGTCGGCATTCCTGAGCAGCGAGAAGGATCCCCTGGAAGATAATGCTTCACCGCGTAAGCTGCTGGTGTCAGAATCTAAAGCGCGACCGAGCAAGCAAGTCAAGCGCGACGATCACTGCTATTCTAAAGACAATTCCCTAATTGTTGAAGATGATGATCCGGAGCAGACACCGACCGATATGGACGGCGCGGATGCTGCCGCTGCGTCGGAACCGATTGTTGAAGTTTTTGCAGGTAAAAGGATACTACTGTATAACTATATAAGCTGAAAATATCAGTTTTTATTCTTAAACTTTATCCTCGGGTTAGCCTGATGCAAGTTCAACGAAACAATCAGTTGAAATGACATTAATTGTTTTTTGAGTTATAACTGGTGGTTTTCACATAATATTTTCATGATATAATATAAAATAATAAAAATAATAATAAATATAAAAATAAAGAAATAAAAATATAAAATATAATAAAAATAAAAAATAGGAATGATGGGAAAGTACGATCGTCACTTCAATTGATTGTTTTGTAGAATTTGCATCAGGTTAACCTGAAGAAGCCCCATGAAGGGGTGAAAGGTTGTTTAAAAGTAAAAGCTGACTGTGAAATATTCAACTAGTTGAGAGCATTTAGGGCTGGTGTTATATTTTTTATTGAAATCACTTTGAAACTTTTTGATAATTACTTACTTTTTGACGTTGCCGGTAAATAATTTTGAATTTTTTCAGACTCCACAAACGGCAGGATGAAAGATGCGAGCTACGAAGCCGCGCGGCTCAAGAGGCTGCTGATCAGCGAGCAGAAGCAGCGGCGTAGAGCTGAAGAGAAATTGCGGCGCGTGAAGGACTCTGTAAAGGACGTCTTGGCCGAAGACCAGCTGGAGATGCTGGTCAAGGGCACCATGAGGGGAAGCTGCTGGTCCGAGGCCACCATGAACAAGGCCCTGAAGCTGAGGACAGTCTGTGGAAGCAGGGGCTACCACTACCTCAAGAACAATTGCTTTCCCTTGCCCAGCGAACGCACCTTGCAGAAGCACGTAAGGGCCAAGTTCGTAAAGGACGTGGGATGATTCCGGCCACTGAGGTAATTTCTTCATCGCACTAATAATGTTGAGGCCCAAAGAGGATTTTTTAAATAATCTTAAAAGTAAACTTCGTATAAGTGAAGAGATTTCATTTTATGATATCCATATTATACGATTAGATGATTTTCAATACGTAAATTTTACTATGAAACTAGATCGGGAATTCAGAGTCAGCATTTATGCAAGAAAAAAAAAATAAAGATCATATGAGGATTTTTTTAAATAATCTTAAATTAAAAATTAACTTCATATAAGTGAAGAAATTTCATTTTATGATATTCATATTATACGATTAGATGATTTGCAATACGTGAATTTTACTATGAAGCTAGATCGGGAATTCAGAGCCAGCATTTATTACGTAAAAAAAATAGAAATCATAAGAAGATTTTTTAAATAATCTTAGAAATAAACTTCGTATAATGGAAGACATTTCATTTTATGATATCCAAATTATACGATTAGATGATTTGCAATACGTAAATTTTGCTATGAAGCTGGATCGGGAATTCAGAGCCAGCATTTATGCAAAAAAAAAATGGAGATCATAAGAGGATTTTTTAAATAATCTTAAATTAAAAATAAATTTCATATAAGTTAAGAAATTTCATATTAGTGAAGAAATTTAATTTTATGATCTCCATATTATGCGATTAGATGATTTGCAATACATGAATTTTACTATGAAGCTAGATCGGGAATTCAGAGCCAGCATTTATGCAAAAAAAAAAATAGAGATCATAAGAGGAACAAATAATCTTAAATTAAAAATAAACTTCATATAAGTGAAGAAATTTCATTTTATGATATCCATATTATTCGATTAGATGATTTGCAATACGTGAATTTTGCTATGAAGCAGGATCGGGAATTCAGAGCCAGCATTTATGCAAAAAAAAAAAAAAAAAAATAGAGATCATAAGAGGATTTTTTAAATAATCTTAAATTAAAAATAAATTTCATATACAGTGTACATGTAAGTTTAGAAATTTCATATAAGTGAAGAAATTTTATTTTATGATCTCCATATTATACAATTAGATGATTTGCAATACGTGAATTTTACTATGAAGCTAGATCGGGAATTCAGAGCCAGCATTTATCCAAATAAAAAAATTGTACAAATTGTTGGAAAACTGGCAGAAATAATAATTTGAACTAGGAAGGCTTTTGGAAACACCCTGTATCGAACTGGTGACTTCATTGGGTCAGCAATGGCGGACGGAAGACGCGTGGCGCCATCTCTCGGCGTGAAATGGCACCAGAAATCAATTCTGAAAAAATGGATGAAATTCGATTGTTTGTTGGGTGATGTCGGCCACGAATTTGGGTAATTTTTTGGCGGAAATTTACTTAAGATGGCTAAACCGTCGTGAGAAATGCCGGCCTTGGTTCTGCTGGGACGCCGCTGGCGGGTCGCCAGTGACGACTTCTTTTACGATGGCGTTTTCTACACCATTTTGGGAATTCTATGGTGAGCTGTCGTGTCATGGAATTTTGATGTTTGATCGAATTATTTTTCAGCTGTTTTGCTTTCATTTCGATTTGTGACAGAAAAGCTGGTGCTATATGTGAACCTGATTGCCGTTTTTAGACCTCCAGAATCCTTAGGGGGAATGTCGGTGTGAAATGGATTGTGGAAGAAAATTTTTGTCTCCATTACATGAGTGTCCAATGATTGTCACTAGGATGTGGAGAAATTTCCAGTTGAAAAGTGATTGTGTAGTTTCAGAACTACAGTAAAGAATCCCTTCAAAATTATTATAAGGTGTCACCATCTTCAGGGAGGGGGGGCAATGATACATGGTCATGCAGGGTGGCCACAGGTTATAGGACTCTATCCTTTCCCGTGGGGAAGATGGAGCCTACGAGAGGTCGGCCTCCGAGGTGAGTTGCGGACGGAGCGCGGACGGAGCTCCC
>JAQFYZ010005104.1:0-10015 GCA_034695085.1 Cylindroiulus punctatus
TAGGGCCTACTTTTGTGGCCACGTGTTTTGTGGCAAACCCTGTGTTAGGGTCCCGATCCAGAGTTGGGACCCTACAACTCAATACAGGAGAACCTCTACAAGTTGACCACCAAAGGGACTGTAGCATACTGGCCAACATAAAGAGGTGGTCAACATATAGAACGAGACTTGTAGTGACACAGATTTATTAATTCCATGGACTATGTGAACTATATCATAATTTTTAAAAAATACTCAGGGCAATTAATTCCTGAATCTTAGTTAAATTGTTCCCACAACAATACCAGTATTGCTAACGCGCAGCAAATTTATCCAGCAATTACACTGCACAGCACCTAATACTAACATTTTAGCTCAGAAACATTATAATGTGTTTTTCTGCGTAAGATTTTCTGTAAGATTAGAAAGCATATTCAGGCAATCCAACCTGTTGTGGTAATAAAGAGCACAAATCTGGAATCAAATTGTGCAATTTTTAAGTTTTGAAATTCCAATTAAGAAGGGAATTTCCCCTATTTACAGACAAGCCCCCTTTATACGTTGGAGTCCAAATAAACGTTTCTACCTTTATGGAGACAGTTACTGTTCATGGGTGTACAGTACAAGCTTTGCAAGCAGTCAATAAATTTAATCATTAATGACTTTACATGTTCAGCCATGCTGTCAACCTACATAGAGTAAATTACTATTGTGAGTCATAGTCCAGGTGGACATGGTCAACATGTTGAGGAAGGTGGTCAACTTTGGAGGTTATGCTCTAGTTGATTATTTTTTCTGACAAATGAACATTAAAGAAAACTACTGCCTATTACAGATAAATTATATTATACGAGCTCAACACTGCTGTTTTCTGTATTTTGCAACAATGGTTGCTTCTTGGTAATGTTATGGTCAGGCAAATATGACTTTGAATGTTTGAATGTTGAAGAAAAAGAGTCAATTTTTAAGAAATTCAGGAAAGCTTCCCAACCAATAACCACCTACATAAATGATCTAGGGAGAACGTATAAAATGCTCCAAATGAAGCTATATTAAAGTGTGTCATTAGGAAGAAACATTGAAAGCTTTGGCTTCTCGGAAAATAGTTTCTCGGAATTAAATTTGGGCTACTATTCATTAACTGTGTAAATAAAATACACTGAGGCCTACTATATCATTAATAACAGTAACAAAAATACGTACATTCCATCTGTTCCTATTTGTTTACCATAATTTCCGAAACTTTACAAACTGATGAAGTTTCAAAACTAAACAGTGCGCAAATGCTTATTGTACAGTCATATGTCAACATCCTGAAGGCAGGAAGAAAACTAAGTACCACAGAATTTTCAAGAAATCTTGAAGAAATCAACATGAAAAGTCATACATGACAACGCCAATGTAAATATTGCACCAGACAAACGTTAAAACATCTTTTTCATATTCCTTTCATGAATATAACTATCATTTTACAATTCGGCTTGCAACGAAGTACACACTACATGTATTCATGTATTCAATGACAAAAAAGCAGCGCTTTGATGAAATTATCAAAAAAAATCATACAGAGCAAACCTATATCAGCCAGGGAATAGAATGCAGCATTTTAACAGTAGCCTATAAAAGCTCTCAACCAATGACAACAAGCTGCATGTAGTATTTTCCATAAAAACAGAGTACATAAACAAATTCTTCTTGAAAACAGATGATATACATGTACTTCAATAAAACCTGAGGGCATACATTATAATTTATTATATGTAGAGCAGGTTATTTAAGATCTCTGACTCTGAGTATGGAGTTTGTTGATATTCATCACTACAAGACACATCAGTACTGAGATGAACACCGGCGTTGAAATGTTTTTGATTTTTAGTTAGTGAGGAACATAATGACATCAACGCTTGTTTCATGCCTCTAAGATAACAATTTGTGTAGGCTTCAATATAATTAAAGTATTGGGCATAGGCTAACGTACACTGACATAAAAGGGATGCTGCTCCTAGGTCCAATTTCATCGAAATTGGGTGTGTGAGTTGATGAATTGAAGAATAGTTGTAAGGAGATGCAGCTTTCAAGTTTCCTAACCAAGTGTCACTCAATTTTTCATGACATGAAAAGCTGAACTCCTTAGTTCTCATTTTTTATGAAGTTAAGCCCAGGTTGCTATCCTCAAGTTATCAGTTGATAGCCTTCTTCTACATGTATTGTACAAAATATTTTAAGTTGGGAAATAATTTTTAGATTATGGTACATGTTAGCTATTCTTGCAAGTGTCCATGACCAGTTTCAAAGTTATCAGATCCTTCCGATTATTTAGTTTGACATCATTTATATTTTCAAGCGTAATCGATACCCACTGATCACTCAGTTAATAGCGTACTAGTTGTGATCTCTGTGACCATCCTTTAAAAATTCAAACCATGAAAAGATATAACATCAGGTTATGCAATCTTATTCGAAGAAGATAGAGCAGTTCATCTAAGTATATGGCCAGGGAATAAAACCTGTTTGTTACAATATAAAGCATGTCAACTCGTATTATCTTTAATTAAAACAATATTTAATCACATACTAAGATTACTTATTTAAATTATAAATAAATAAAAATGAAAATAAACTAATTCACTCATAACTACAGATTTCGACGTTGAAGAAATTTTGTTATTATGTTGTTATACCTTACTAGCAGACCAACCCATCCTTCGGATGGGTAAGGTCCTCTAGACTCGGTCCGGTTTCATTTGAAATTGCTGCAGCAAGAGGGCGGCAACAAACTTGAATATCGATTTCTATTTACTGATTCCACACATTTTTTTTTAAAACATCCCACGACATCCAGCATTTGTCTAGTACTTGGTTCCATTCCTAAAATTTGTTGTCTGATATACATTTTGTTTATTCTACTGTGTTTTTATATAAGCTTGCAACATTTCAAGGGTCTAGTAATAATCGCTTCGGAGATGTATTTACCCACCCCTCTGTTTAACCCCTTAGCGGAGGTAATACGGAAAAAAACACGTTGCTATCAAGGTTCTTGGAACCTAAGGTACATGCCAGCAAAATTTCAAGGGTGAATCCTTAACAGTTTTGGAAATGTATTTCCCCACCCCTCTGTGTAACGCCCTTGTGGGGGTAATACAAAAGACACATTGTTAGCACGGTTCCTTGCACCTAATGGAACACACATGGAAAATATGAAGACTGTAGCCCTAACGGTTTAGGAGATGCATTTGCCCACCCTCTGTTTAACCCCTTTGTGTGGGTAATACCAAAACGACACTTTATTAGCAGGGTTTTCGGCACCTAAGGAACGCACATGGAAAATATGAAGGTTGTAGCCCTAACGGTTTAGGAGATGCATTTACCCACCCCTCTGTTTAATCCCTTTGCGGGGGTAATACGAATTTTTATTTTGTTTTGTGGGGCTTTTAGCACCTAAGTTACACACATGGAAAATATGAAGGGTGTAGCCCTAATAGTTTAGGAGTTGCATTTACCCACTCCTCTGTTTAACCACTTTGTGGGGGTAATACGAAAAAGACTTTGTTAGCAAGGTTTTCGGCACCTAAGGAACGCACATTGAAAATATGAAGGTTGTAGCCCTAACGGTTTAGGAGATGCATTTACCCACCCCTCTGTTTAACCCCTTTGTGGGGGTAATATGAAAAAGACACTTTGTTAGCAGGGTTTTTTGCACCTAAGGAATGCACATGGAAAATATGAAGGTTGTAGCCCTAACGGTTTAGGAGGTGCATTTACCCACCCCTCTGTTTAACCCTTTGGGGGGGTAATACGAAAAAGACACTTTGTTAGCAGGGTTTTCTGCACCTAAGGAACACATATGGAAAATATAAAGGTTGTAGCACTAACGGTTTCGGAGATATATTTACCCACCCCTCTGTTTAACCCCTTTGCGGGGGGGTGGGTAATTCGAAAAAACAATGCGATGATTGTCTGTCAGTCAGTCAGGTTGTCTCTTTATAGATATAGATACTATACCCTCCAGCCATGGGTTTTGGAAGCATCTGATAGAATTGTTGCCAAAGTTTAATATACAGAATGTGCGCATTTCAGCGTTTTTACATACTGTTAGTGATACTTTACAACGGCCGCACTATGCCAAACATACAAATTTACCATTTCAACCCTGCTTTTATCACTCAGTCCTGTGTATACTTCGACAACAAACCATATTGGTTTCAGTCAATAATAAATAATGTTGTTAACGATGTGAACATGAAATATAAAGTTGTTTAATTTGGTTACGAAGAGGTTAATTTGATTAGTAGCTGCTCATTGAGGCGAATCAATTATTTAATTATAGTTCTCAATCTAGATAGGTTGCACAGTCCGTATACTTAAACCGCGTCAAGATTTATATCACTAACATTCAAGCAGCATAGAAATTACAGTAGAAAATATTCACTTTCTAGATTTAATTACTGTTTCCCAAACCAGGGTCAGATGCTCTGTGGCTGATGGAAGTCAATTATATTAGACATTACATCCAGAAATGTATCTCAATCTGTAGACAAAAATCTAATGCAAAATGTGTTTAACTTAAAGAAATTAAATTTGAATTGAATATTAAATTTGAAAGAAAATTTAGAAATACTAAAAAGTGAAAATTGTATCAACATGACCAAAGACATTGGCACGATCCCAGCGCCATACATACCCCCACTCATGGAGTTCGGCATAAAACGCCCCCAAAATTTCTTCCAAAACCACCCGCCGTACCACAACTACCACCAAATGCGCAAGTTGTCGACCAACCCAAAATCGCAGGGCCAAAATTTCAGCAACTGTTACCAAAAACCAAGATGAACACACCATTTCAGGCCAATAGCAAGACAGAAACTCCAGCTACTATGAAAATGGACAACAAAAAAACATGCCTAGCACAAAGCACAAACAGCCAAAGTAATCTGAAAACTAGAGTACAGAACACATGTAAAGAAACAACTAACTCATCCTCCACTAAAAAAGAAAAGATAGCAACTTTAATACGCAGCAATGGTGAAAAACTAGCCGATTTGACCACCATCAGTGAAGCTGTGCAAAAAACAACAACAAGGACGAGTTGCACAATCTTCAAAGGATGTCATCAAAACGGACAACAACATCCCATCCACAACTGACAAGGCGCCAGACCAAAAACCAAGATCACAACAAAGTAAACCACCCCAACCCCTCCAATGAAAACTTCCCAAGATTTGTCCCAAGACTCCCAATACTGCACACCTCCCACTGGCCCAGATCGAATTATTAGGTTTGAAAGAAGAGCCAAATATGGAAAATGGTACAAAGAAAAGTAAAAGCTACAAAGCAGGTAATATACAGTAGAGGAAAATTCAAATTTTAAAATTTCTTATGGACAATCTCAAAATTCAAAAATTCGCGCCCACACTCAAGCAAGACACTACTTTGAAACCATGTTTATCCCCCTCTTCAATGAACCCTAACACCCTCTCACACGCACTTTTGTTGCACATTTACAAAGTGATTGTTCTACGTTATTGTTCACAAAGTCAAACACGCGGTATTAGGTAAATATTGTTAACCTGTTTTGTTGCCTTACTTCCCTTCGCATTTCCCAAAAACTTTAGAAATTCTTTGTCTTCTAATTGCATTTTAGCATATCTCGAATGGGCTCACGCCTAAAAAACGTCTATGTGAAAAAAAACTTTTAAATTTGTAATATTTAGCACCTGATGATGGCTTTTACTACAATTGTAGCAGAAACGTTGTGCCACTTGTGGTAACTCTGACAGTGCAATAAAAAACCTTATTACATGACAACTTAAAGAAAAAGTCAAGGAAATTGTTCAGAATAAATCGTCCTATCCTTAGGTAAAAATAATGGACTATAGATAACTTGAGGCGTATTTCATTAGTAATCTTTAAGATTTTACCATTTTTCTGCTTTTTCATTTTCTTTTCTTTTACCCAAAGACTGCAATTTTAATGTTTTCCCAATACCATTGTGCATCAGTGTTGAAACTGCTAATATACAGTATGCAGAGTGAAAATAGTCTAGAGGTACACTAAAAAAATAAGTAAGCAAAATAGAACCTATAAAGGTTCAATCGGCTGCTACACAAGGGGAACCTTTTCTAAAACTATATGGAACCTTATTATAGGTTTATTAAATGGAACCTATCCAAAGGTGCCTTACTTTGGACTTACTTTGGTTCACTGAATTGAACATTTTAAAGGTGCTATATTCGCCATAATTGTTGATCTTATTCTACCTTTAAAGGTTCAAAATTGAACCCACCTGGTGATCAAATTGAACCTTGTAAAGGTGCTAAATGCACTGCAACAGGGGGTCAAATTTCACATTTTAGAGGTGCTAAATGCAAGTATCAGTTCTTCTAATAGAACCTTCTTAAAGCTTCTAAATGGTTCATACAAGTTTATTTAATAGAACCATGTTCTTGGTGCTATGTACACCATGTTGGTTGTTAAAATTAAATCTTCCTGAAGGTTTTTAGGTGTTAACCATTTAAAGGTGCTTCATGGAAGCATTACAACAAAATATAGACAAAATATATATTCCAATTTATTAGAACATCATTTACAAACAAAATTAAGCATTTGCTTCAATGGACAAGAAATGCAAATTATAAATTGCAAGTCTTCTCCAAAGACTGATGCATTCTTGTATTGTAAACATTCATTATAATGCATAAAATCGTTGTAGCCTACTGTTAACAATGTAGGCCAAGTTTTATCATTTATTTTAATGCCTGATAATGGCCCAAATACATGAATTGCAGCAGAGGCACTGTTCAGTCACTGCTGAAATAAATGCATTTTTGCCATTATCAGGCAGTAAAATGAGTTCACCTTGGCCTACACTGTTAAAAGTAGGCTACACTGATTGTACACTATAATGAACATTTACAATTTAGTTTAAACCCAGGTAGTGGCAAAAATACATGAAAAAACATTTCAGTTAGCCAAACCAAGACATCATCCATAGGCCAGTTGAATCCATTGAAGTTGAAAAATTTATGACTTGAATTTCAGTAGGATGTATGCGCCAAACGTGTTTATCCAACCAATATTCTTGTCTGCAGATTGATACAAGAAATGCCTCAGTCTTTGGACATGATGCAAATAACAGCAGCAAAAATCAGTGACTAGCTTTGCTTGCTGTATAAGACCTGACCACCAGTCTGCTGTCTGCTTGGGAACTATGGGACCAATAAGTCGTCACTGCCAATTGCCCAACTAGGCTTAAATTGGAAAGGAGTGAGAAGACCACTTGGAAACAGTGCAATGGTGACCCAATTCATGTATTTCATGTGCAAGTGAAAAAAACTCTGTCCTAACCTACTTAATAGAGGGTAATGTAGCATCTTCTTAAGCAAAAGTAATTTAGTTGATCCTATTTCAGTTTACCCTCTTAAAATAGGGAGCATTACAGCACTTATTCAATAGACAGGTTTTTCAAGGGTGCTACCCATTACATTGAACCTGTGAAGACCCCATTTTTTAAAGACGGATATGCAATGTAGAATGTATGTAATGTTTTACTTTCCCTTCGTGATCATAACAAAACGTCATATCATAAAAATCCGAAACTTTCATTATTGGTCTACATGCACACACATTTCAATTTCTTGAATGCTTGACAGAGAAATCATTAATAACATTATCATAGTTTAACGTTTTTGCCAATTTAGCCTCAATGATTAAAATGGGCAATGACGTAAATCGCTCCTGACTTATAACGACCTTCAGTAGTTTTTTTTATTAATTTTTGCTTGGAAAGTGAGTGTTATGCAGATGCCACTGTACCTGGCATTGTTAATACAATTTTTAAAGAGTAATGAAGTTGGGTTATAATTCAGATAAGTTGTGGTCTAGGAGGTATTGAAGTACATCAAGGATGGTATTACTAGGTGTAAGTGCATGTTGCCACAGTTTAATTTCTAAAATACCTGCAAATGCTTGCAGCACTTGAAAATATTATCGTCACTTAATTCCTTTATATTAACAAAAAAATTTCATGTTGATCATACATTTAAAACCTTTTTTAAATGACATAATTGCACAGTCAATTATAATTAAAAAGAAATTAACATGAAGATATTCTTCTGTTAATCTTGTATCATCAGCACCTTCATATGAAAAAAGTTTTTCTTTCTCCCCATGTGTTGTAATTTAAAATCTGGTTTTATTCCTACTTCTGCTGCTAGCTCTTTAGCATTTATTAATGCAGATGTAAAACCTGATTTTCTATATCCTTCATAATGTTTTAACAAACTTTTTAAGTGGGAATTAGCAGTTCCTATATCAATGTTAGCACTTTGAAACAATTTGCTTACTAAACTAACTTGGCTCAAAAGGTCGTGTCAAATAACTAAACTCACTAGAAATTTATAGGATTTAAACTTATTTACAATTGATTTAACTTCTGAATTAATTTTATTGTCTGTAACGTGCTACTCTAGTTTTTTTTTAATGCAAGTGAAAATTCCTTTAATTGATATCAAACAGACTTGACACTTTCTATCCGACATTCCCATCGTGTTTCAGATAAGGGTTTAGGCATTAACTGAGTCACATATTGTTTTAAATTATCCCAACGTGACACAGAAAAAGAAAAAATATTGTATGTTTGTAATGTCTAAAGAATGTTATTGCAAGATGTGATGACATGGCAAATTCATCTAAAATCATATATAAACTGTTGCTTCCACAAGGAATGTAGTGGGCCTTACAATTTTTTGAAGTATATGGGCTTCTAGACCTTGATAAGCCCCCTTCATGTTAGCACCATTGTCATAGCCATGTCCCCTGCAATGATCTAAGGACAATCCATCCTTACCCAGTATACTTTCAATTTTGCAGTTAAGCCCTTCCCAGTTGTATCTGTTACAGTTGCAAAACAAAGTGTTCTTAAACAGTCACTTTTTGTTCCTTTTCGTTAATGTCTACATATCTCATTACCACAGAAAGCTGTTCTTGATAACTTATATCTGAAGTGCAATCTAATAAAATTAAAAAATCTTTTGCACATTTTATAACTCCAACTATTTTATGTCTTACTTTACTCCCCATGGCTAAAATCAATTTATCTTGTAGTCTATGGGATACAAATAAATGATTTGACGAATTATTTACAAAACAACTTAAGTGCTCGTTCATAACATGATCAATTTTTGCTATTAATTCTACAAAACCACGGAAATTAGCATTATGCGTCTTATACAATGCATCACAACTTCCTCTAAAGGCCAAATAATTTTTTGATGAATATATAATTGCAGAAACTAAACGTTGACAATTTTTTCAGGTGCTTTGTCAATTATATTTTTAAGTTTGTTTCAACCTGTATTAAATTATACATGGCTTGCATATGAGGGGTTGACCTTTCATTGGATAGCAATCTAGATCCTACATAAATCCAATTTGATAACCCACTTCCACAATAATGTACAGGCATAACACCACACAACACCTTTTGACTTAGAATAGAATAGCCATCATGATTCATGAGTGTCTCCATTTAGTCATTTTGTAACATAATAAGTATCTGAAAAGCATCTGGCCAAGAACCAGAATTAGCGATGTCGATGTTAAATTGATCTTTAGATAGTATGTCCGACTTGAAGGAATTTTCATTCTGCTCTCGTTCTCTTCAGTTCTAGCTATTGTTCTGTCTCGCTTCTGTTCTCGTTCTGTTCTGCACTCATATTCCACTCTGCACATTATTTGAATCGGAATTTGGATTCCCTTCTACATCTGATTTTTTTTAAAAATTAGATATAGAAGTATGTTGTTTTTCTATGAAGTCTTCCCTTTGTCGTTTTTTTTTGTATTTTATCACGACAGCTTAAATACTTTCTCCCAACATCTCTTTTTCTGCTTGCCATTTTAAATCAGGAAGAAATTTTAGAATCTAACAGGATAAGAAAATAATTTCAAGAAAAGTATCACTGCCCTAGTAACACGTTATGTTGGGCCAACGTTGGAAACCCGTTGGCACAGTTGGCAAAAGGTTGGCATTGGCAAATGA
>JAQFYZ010005105.1:0-10014 GCA_034695085.1 Cylindroiulus punctatus
ATTTTACAATGATACACTGCCTAAGCTAGATAATTGACACCTTTTTTTGCGGCTCTTTCGTACCGTACTCTCCGAGCTTCGTGGCCGATTGGGGTAGTAAACTGGGAATCCTGGGACAAATTATTCGATGAGGGAACACTGTCATCAGTACATGCAGGTTTTTTATGCACTTTTTGTTTTGCCCCAGTACCATTTAAATTGCCCATACAGGGGGGGAGGAGACTCAACTGTGTTTCCTTAGGGAGATTACTTCGTGAAGTCTTATTGACGTTGGTGTCGACGTCCTGCTTAAGTATATCCGTTTTATATAACGTCACTGTTTGAATTGGTCATATGTTCCCAAAAACACGCAAAGCAAACCAGAATTTCGGGACACTCTGTATCGTGCAGTTTGGCAATTAGAGGAAAACATTCCAAGCTTCGTTATTATGCAGAAAATCGTCCTTAGCGCTGTAATGCTTTGCATGTTTGCGGATAAAATGTCATTTACCTAATTAAATTCCTTCTAACCACCGAGAATTTAAAGCAACTTCAATTTTTTATTACTGCACTGAATATACTACATGTACATGTACGTACGGATTCATGACATGCAAGGAATGCAAATGGTCACTGGTTTTAAATTGACAAAGTTTCGGATATTTGCACGTATCCTAACGCTGGATATTATGGAGCAAAATGTTCCCACACGAGTAATGTCTTTTCGATGATATTACTATTATGGTCATTATTTCAAGTTTCATTTTTTCGTTTTACTCTTCCGAAGTACACAAAGTGTTTGAAAGTATAAACACTATAATGCGACTCACTCAGTTTGTCCATTTGGTTTTTCAAGCTGCAGATATTTACTTCAGTCTCCCAATAAGATCCTCACTGTGAAAAGCACAAACCAGAAAATATCTTTTTCTTGTAGAAAAAAATACTGAAAGTAGTGAGCGGAAAAACTGAGCAATAAGAGCTTAGTACTTTATAGCATCTATTTTCATGAAAAAGTCATCTTGAAAGTAAGTGCTCCGTCACGACCTTAGCAACGATTTCTTCGACTCGAATTTTAGTTTATCTCAACCTCAGACAGACTTTACACGTCATGAACTTGACAGTTTTTACTGGAAGGTATTTCAATTCGTTTTCTGCTCAATCACCTCTTCAGTTATTTGTTTCTTGTCGTGTACACGGACTGCAATTGACAGATTTCGAGCATTTCTACTTCGTATCGTCGCTCTTTTACGAGCAAAATGGCAGGAAAGACCTAACATCCAAAAGCTGCTCAAGTTGGGAACTGAGGGCCAATTGAAAAGAACATTTACAAGTTCAAAAAATGCATTACAGAAAACGTGTGTTTATGATGGCTGTAAACAATGAATTTCTCCATTGGGTGTGTCCTAATTGCCTATTACAATTCCTCTTTTAGTTCACCTTGAACAGGCCAAATTATGTTAATTTCAGAGTGATTCAGTGCATAACGTGCTCATCTGAATTGTTTCCATGCAATTTTCAGTGACTGCAACTTTCATTTTTTTTGTGGTATCTTGAATCAAACCACCCCTATTGACTCCCAAATCAAGTATCTTCAAGTAAAGTAAATGAGTAGATGTCCAACAATTGCACAACTTACTTAAGGCAATATCTTCAAGTTTGCATGCAAACATAATGTATTATGATTATGTGATTTATTGAGCATTTTCTCCAGATTGAACTTATACAGGATGACCCATGCAGGCCAACATAGGAAAATAATGCGCAAATCTAAAAATTTAATTGCAACTGTATCGGAAGTCGACCATGGGGCATCCGATTCTAAATTATGGTCCAATAGATTTCGGCCTTGACTTTATGATATATTCGGTTGTAACATCGAAGCATTTTTCACAGTCATTGGCTTGTATCCATCCTTGAGTCACCCTGTATAAAGCATAGACTTACAGTAACCAGAAAACGAAAGCCTTTTGTGACATATCCATAATATTTAATATTTTTCTCATAGGGTCCTGAGCTTACTCAATTTAAAATGTTTTTGGATAGCTAACTTCATAACACTCATTTATGATTTTTTTTTGAAATTACAAAAATGTTTCCTTTTAAAGTTCATCACTGTGAACTCTAAGGAAGGCAACCAGAAGCCCCTTAGCATTTACCTTTTCCTTTATAGCGAAAAAAAGCACTTCAATTTGGTGTGGTGCTCTCGTAGCTTCGCCTTTTATTTTGTATTATTCAGTAGAGAAAACCACGGTTTAAAAGACATCGGGAAATGCAATACGGTTAATGGAGTTTTGCTTAAGTCGTTTTTAGCTTATACTCTCTCCATACAAAAAACGACGTTAAATGTCAGGCTCGAATACGGTCTGCTATCCTTTTTGCCAGTTTACGACCAGTCCTAACTGCATTAATGTTATGCGAGCGAACATTTCCACATATTTTCAATCTGAGGAAGTCGAAACAGAGGGATGTTTCTGCTTACATTACATTACCTTACATTTTCTATTTAGATGCATTGTTTCAATTGCCAATTCCTCAACAAAGTACAGTGTGATCATAAAGCCCTGCACTAATAAAGCCCTGCACTAATCACAAAAAGTAGTTTTTAAAACAACATGAAAGAAAAAACTGTAGAAGATCTTCACCTTCTCCCCCCCCCCCTTCCAAATTTTGTTTCTTGTAACACTAATATTTTTAATTTATTTTTTGCAATAGGGTATGTAAGTCTATCATTCTTAAATTTATAGAGAAAAATGCGTATATTTTTGACAATGTTGTCAGAGTACAGTTTCGTTATTTCCTTTACAAAAGGAAATTTTGATAAATGAAATATTGTCAAAAACACTGCATTTCGTCATCGGTTTCATTCTGTATTGTTGTGGGTATTCTGATGACGACGCCATCATTTTTCCATATAACTGCACAATTCTGTATATCGTTGTCATTGAGTGATGGTCTTATGACATAATGGGATATGAACAACGATTTTTCACGGGCGTTACGTGTCAGCCATATTTATGCTACATAATGCAAAATGCCATCAGCGAATTCTCCCCCATCAATTTAAAGTTTATTTATTTCAAAGTTTACTGCATCGTCTGAATTAAACTTAAACTCGAACGATTGCGTCGAAAACAAATGTGGTGACAAAACCAGGAAAATAAATGATGCTTACAAATTATCAACGAAGTAAAAACACATTTTGATGTACTTTATCACTATCTTGTGAGTGGCCCTCAATAACATTCTGCTGTAATTAGATCCATAACACACAAGGAAAAGAAAATATAATTTGATATATTTCCTAGTTATCCTCTATTTAATAGTTGTTTGCTTTTATCCTTTTTTGATTTGTTTTTGAGTATTCACAATAACATTAACTAATTTAAACTAACCTAAAGTGTAATTCCCTTGTTGCTCCAAATTGCCAGGCAATCACTGCCAGCATAAAAACCGTTATAAGAAGCTTATTTTTTGGTATCCCTGATCTACAAACTAAATTCAAAATATTAATTCCGACAGCAGTTAGTATCGGGCTAGTTATGCTAAAAAACACGCATTAAAAAGATAAATTACAACATCTAGAACGGGTTGCATTCTTGTATACTGACAAGGAAGGCTGGAATACAGTATAAATATTTTGTTCGCATTTGGAGCAGGGTTCAATCGACTAAAGTTTTTATAATGAAAATTGCCATACAAAAGCCTATTTATCCCAAGATTAATGGCGCGTGAATTCGAAGGAAGAAAATATGCGCAAAATCCAGACGGCATTTAGTTGTCCAGAATTTTGTCATTGATCCTGGCTTTCAATTTTCGCAGATTCCCGACAAAAAATCCACTTTCAAATGGAGCATTTTACTAGACGAAAGAGTGTTCAGAAATTCCAAATCAGATTTTATTGGCAAAGGAACATCCCATTAATTTCGAATGCAATACGTGCGAAGGGCTTTATTACCTTCTTTTAGGATTCCCAATTTCATTACGTCTTATTCTTCAAATTCACCATAGACAAACTGGTGAAAAAAAAGCTCTAGCAACGCATGTATATGTCAAGTAATTTAAACGTACACACCGTTGTACATATGCAATACACACGCAGAGCATGTTAATCGCACATTCGTGCGTGTCAAAGCTATACAATTTGCAGTATTTAGCAATTGAGATGTCTGGTTTTACGAATACATGTATTTAGAAAAAAACACGTCTGGAGCCTATAGGCGATGCAAGTAATACATGTACATTCATTATATTGCATACATGTCGCTGCCAAGCAATTTTAAAATATAAATATTACACACTTGCAAATTGTCAGATGCTTTCATTTTACTAAATAATTTAATATGCTAATTACGGTGCTTATAAAATTGTAGCAAAATCGTTATGTTCATAATTTTTTCGTTAACCATTTTGATAAAGTTAGCACCTGATGATGATGTCCAAACGACATGCAAATAATGAATTGCACCTGACTGCGGTTAAGGCCCATTGCAAGTAATTTTTTGCAATTCCATTTTTGATATTTTTGGACAGATATGATAATTTCAAATGAAACTAAATGTTTTAATTCAAAGTTTATATTGACAGTAAGTTCCTGGGCTATATAAAATGAAAAAGACATTTAATTCGTTTTTAGAATTTTAGAATTTTTAGAATTTTTCCAGATATTCTTTATTTTGCCAACGACAGTAAATCTCTGATATTCCCATTCAGACGGCAGGTGCTGCCATCTATCGCCCATAAAGCAAAATAAGAGGTCAAACTTAGAATTCTCGTTTTTATTAATATCAACTACATTTCCATAATTAAATTGTCAAGAGCACATCCCAAAAAAACGCAAGTCCCTGTTAATGTTTACGAACAAATTATTTTAATGTGTTGATCAGGAACGGAGAAATTGTATTCGGTAATTTTATGCAGGGTGTCCCCAAAGTCACAACGCACTTTCAATGGGCATTAAGTGTCCGGCCATTGACATTTGTATTAGCATTTGCATTTTTCTTACTTTTCTAATAGAAATTCTGGCGACTTTATGATGTCCACAAGGAGGTTTTCGCTGTTTTCACAGATCTTGAACCGTGAATAAGGAATGACCACGTCAGATGTGTATACGGTACTTTATGTCGCAAACAGCTGCGAATGGACGCATTTATGCATCCTATTATCCTGGTCATTTTTCGTGTATGTATACCAGTGTATTTTTCTAATGCGGCTACTCCTCTCCCATTTCTCGCCTCATGCACTCGATTTCTGGCATCTACCAGAGGAATCTTCGCATTTAAAGGGAAATGATTTGACACGGGACAACCCTGTCAGCTGAATTATTCAATGCATAGCGCGGAAAAGTATATTGAACCGGGCATCATACTGCGATGATGGAAGGAATTTTTAGAGAAAAAACAAGAAAGAATCTATCGAGGGTTTCTGGGAATCTTGGAGATGAAAGAGTGCTTGTTTTTGCCTCTAAGAAATTTTTTTTTGCTTCCCGAAATACAATATTTGACAGAAAAGGATATAACGCCATATCCTCCTCGCAAATATCGTATTTCCATTTATTGATTAGGCTCACGTATCGCTTCATTTAACCTTAAAAAGTCACGTTTTTTTGAGAAGAAAAGAAGCCTGGTCTACATGATGCTCTGAAAAACCATATGTGCCAGCCTGGCGTATTAGTGGTTGAAAAAAAATGTGTTCATCGAGTCATTCGCCAGGGGGAGTTCACATATTATGTCATCATATTTTCGCGGTTTTCACACCCCTGAAGTAATCACTGACCATCATGTTTCTATACCTGGGAATTTTGTTATTTGTACTAGGGCATATCAGACAAGTCTTTCTGAGATAAATATTTTGTGAACATTTGAAGCAGAGCATGTTTTGACCAAAACTTGAAGATACATAAAAGCATAATGCATTTTCGAAATACAATCATCAGAGGTGAAATGCTTTGCAGTGTCACTCAATTACAGTTACTAATGACCTGAATTTTATAGTACGATAATCAATGTTTAGATAAGATCTAACAGGTATACGGCGTATCCATTTTTATCCCGTATAAGACGATAATACCATATCAACTTCAGAGGAAATTGAACTAGTAAGTTCTACAGTACGTAAACAAAAGACATCAGTATAACTGCATGACGTCCACTTTTTTAGGTTCATGAAAGAAAATCAAAGAGATAAAGATCATTTCAAATTGAAAAAGTTTTCATCCTGACTTGAGAAACGAAAAGTCGTCACCGAAGGATTTGGTAAAAAGTCTGAAATCCAAATCCTCATCATTAAAACGCTTAAGTAAGCAGCTATTTTTTTTCCAGCAATCGATGTCTTCTTGGAGATTTTTCTCGCGATTCCGCAAATTGAGCTTTAATGGTAAACAACGTTATTTTGCCAGAGGGTTTGTTCGAAGTTAGTGAAACTGGGATAAAAATCAGACAGTATGAAATTCATTGATCAATCGTGTCGCTTATCCTAGGCGGATCAGCCAGGCGGTTTCGAAGGAAAATATTTTGATACTCGAATCCCTTATACACTTTCAACATTAAAAAATATTCCTTCATTTCAAACAATAAGAAAAACTTGCGAAAAACTACATGTTACTTGTGCACATTAACAAGGTGGTAACTGAAAATCACGTGTTAAAAACTGTAAAAACTGTTAAGGCCCATTGAAAGTGATTTTTTTGCAATTGAATTTACGTAATTTTGGCCAGATTAGATAATTTCAAATGAAACTAAATGTTTTAATTCGAAGTTTATATTGATAGTAAGTTCCTGTACTATATAAAATTAAAAGACATTTCGTTTTTAGAATTGTTCCAAATTCTAGATGTCTTATATTCCCATTCATTAATATCATATGCATTTCCACAAGCTGTCAAATGTTTACGTTTACAAATGTAAATGTTTACAAAAAAAATATTTTAATATGTTGATCAGGAAAGGACAAATTGTGTTTCGCAATTTTGTGCAGGGTGTCCCCAAAGTCACAACGCACTTTCGATGAGCCTTAAAGAACTAAGGAAGAACTAAAGTTTTGTAATTTACAGTGTACATGCATTTGGTTTTCTGGGAGTACCAACTAGATCCAGCAGGCAGCCTTCAAGTATTTCGAAAAAATTCACATTTCATATCACAGCTTTCATAGCTGGTTGATCTCAATTGTTTGTTGATTTGCATTGGCCACACTCAGTTGAGATCATTACAACGCAAATGTGACATTTTTTGCGGCAATTAGCGGTAAAGAAATTGGGTTAACTCGACTTTCGTCGAAATAATTACAAAGTTGGAGGCTGGTCTAAGTGTCACGAAATCAAATTTCAGCATCGCAAAAATTACCATCAGCATCATCGTGAAACCCTGTACGTCTGTTGAAATTGAATAAACGCCACCCTCGTATATTTTTACTCAATTACTGCAAGTCGAAACGCAAAATTCGTTTGCAGAAGCTGTGCACCACTGCGGGGAAGGCAATTTCCATCTAATTTGCGCTAGAAATTCTTATTGGCGACTAATAGGTCCAGCACCTATGGCGTTGCCAGCCACGTCGATTTAAGGAATCAGTTAGGCCTAGGCCCGAATGAATCCGGTGCAGGCTTATTGCTGTTGTCAAACTCGTTATTTAATTTCACGTTGTTTTAATGCCCAAAAGGCTTTGCCAGCTCCCCCTCCTTTTCCTCTTCATTTGAATTCATAATCGTTACACACGTTTCTCGTGTACTGTTGTACTTGGTGGGGGCAACGAAACCCCCTCGCTCCATTACAAATGCTAAGTAGCTACGACTATCGACATTCAGGCTCGGGTCCGTTTGAAAAGTTAGGAGAGTTATGATGCCCAGAAAATCCTAAACTGAGGCCACGTAGAAATGACGGCAATAATAAGCAATCAGGGTTTAACGTGACGAGCAAACGATTTTTTTGTATGAATTTGTGCAAGTGGACTGACAACATCTGTGCAGTAAACCATTGATGTATATAAGAAGAACGAGGAATCATTGTCGAAAGTTCTTGTATTTATGCATTAGTAAACCAGAACCAGCAAATATGCATCAGTAAGGGGTTGTGTATAAACGACATCAATTAAAACCTACACGTGTTATTTGAAACCCTTCATTCTCTAGGCGTCAAATTTGTACAACTTCCATAGTGGATATCCCAAACTACATCTATGTACATTGATTGTATACCTACGTTGCAGACTATACGAGACCTTAACCTATGCCATGCACATAAAACTTTTCCTGCCCTAAATTCCTTAACTTGAAAAAGTTGATTTGGGAATCGACATGGGATGGTTTCATTTCAGAACCTAAAATTTTGTTGCAAATAGCACGCAAACATACAAAACACAACAAAATATGGGCTTATCTGGAGATGAGCAATCCCCAGATCAGGTGTCATTTTAAACGTGTGGAGAGTATGATGCATGTATCATGATGCAAGATGTTGTAAAAAACTCAAGACCACACACTTCAAGGTCCGTTCTGCATTTATAAAGCAAAGGACTATGGGCGTTTTGCAAGATGCAAGATTACGGTACAAGGACTATATATGTGACCATACGAAACTATATGTTCAAGGTAGCTTTGTGCAAGTTGCGTTAAGGCCCATTAAGACTTGCGTTGAAAGTGCGTCGTGGCTTTGGGGACACCCTGCATAAAACTACCAAATACAATTTCTCCTTTCCTGATCAACATATTAAAATAATTTTCATGCAAACATTAACAGGGACTCGCGTTTTTTGGGATGTGCTCTTGACAACTTATGGAAATGCATAAGATATTACTAAAAACGATAATTCCACGTTTGACCTCTTATTTTGCTTTATGGGCGATAGATGTCAGCACCTGTCGTCTGAATGGGAATATAAGAGATTTACTGTCGTTGGCAAACTAAAGAATATCTGGAAAAATTCTAAAAACGAAATGTCTTTTCATTTTATATAGCGCAGGAACTTACTATCAATATATACTTTGAATTAGAATATTTCGTTTCATTTGAAATTTTCATATCTGTTCAAAATTATCAAAATTCAATTGCAACTTTTCGTTCGGTCCTCGCCGTGCAAGTGCTGTAGACAGTGCATCGACACAGTGGAGGCTGGGCTGCAGTAATCTATAGGTGCACATCGTGTCCAATTGCGAAACCAGATGCAAACAAAATCAAGACTCGCTAGCAATGAAGGTGTTGTCGCGAATGGCACTTTGATTTATTTGTTATAGGAGCCACCGCACCACTTGCCATTTCAATTTGAGGCAACGAGCGTGAATGCAAACACCATCGATTGGGGCCTTATTTGCAGTGGAGCTAAAAAGGGGCCGTATAGCTTTAATAAGAGAAATTTCTGCCAGAAAGGAGCATCCATGCATCGAATACGAAAGTGTTTGATTGCCAGAAAAAGGTGTAGACTCCTTCCACGTGAAAAATATCAATTTACATACGTGCGGGGCCTACACCAGCGAAGGTGATCGATAACGGTTTGAAAAATGGCTTATTTATTCCAGGTGAAATGAACAGATAAAGCTCTGATGAAGTACGAAACGGGCGCAAATTGACTCGGATTACGAACACGTCAACTGAGCGAAAACTCCGAGGAAAAAATACACGGTTGGAAAACAGACACAACTGGAAAGTGCATGGGAGGGCGACGGAATTTAATTTTATTATCTAACGTACTGATTGTGCTGGAGGGTCTAGCGTTTCATGGGACTCCTACTTCGATATGGTAGCTGGTGACGTTAAGAGACTTTGAGATCAATATTTGCAGACACCTTTAAGGTTTGGGCTTCAAAATGGGTTACTCGGACCGAAAACCTCTGGAAATACGTTACAATTATTTGGCCAACTCGAAGATAACGGTGATGTTATATCCTATACAGCTGTATTCGTGATTTTTCGACCCCCCCATCCCCAGTGATGGAAAAAGTTACGAATTGAAACAATTTTTATAAATTGTTCCTATATGGAAAAGAAATGCATTTAGCAATACATTATAGAAAATGCATTTTGAAATTCATTTCAAAATATATGTAGATTG
>JAQFYZ010005106.1:0-10014 GCA_034695085.1 Cylindroiulus punctatus
TTTGTAATTAATACAATTTATTTCAGCGTTATTCACAAATAACAGTCATTGCCAATACTTTTTGGTGCCACTGTACATGTTTAACAATAAAACCCGGCAGCAGATCGAAATGACAGTCGGACATTTTCTTGACAGTGAACTTTTGATATTTCTGTAACAATTTATGTGTGATAGGGGACAAAAAACAAACATTTTTGCTGATCTTTGCGTCGTATAGCTGATGTCAACTTTCACCACATATATTTACGGCATTTACTGAGCCAACTGAGGTGGTTGTGTAAATCTTTACTATAGTAAAAATATCTTATCATTTTAGGTCTTTTACATAGGCTGCAAGCATGTTTGATGTAACAATGATTCGTTTTACAACTTAATATTATTGACATTCCAGAAATTAACATGAGCACGTCGCTTAATTTGTATACATCTGTAAAAACAAATTCTAGCTGACAATATTGAAGATATTCCAGTAACCCAGACATACAGTACATGTAAGCAACATATGTCTTACCCGGTATACATGTAATGGTGTCTTGTTTCAAAACACTCTATAACAAAATGTACGCTGCAGTTGTGTAAAAAGCATTGTATACTGTTTAAACAAATGGTTTATATTCATCTCCAAACTTACTATATCATGAACCGGTTCTGACATGGGACTCGTGTTAAGTCTTACTCTGAGAACTTGAATGATGCGCACACACAGCTGTACACAGTACAAGCACGCATGTTTTGTTGTTCCTTCACTAATACAATCAAAACAAGATATCATTACAGTACTGTATTTAGTATCTATAGACTTGTGGAATGAGAAACACAAATCAAGGATACACTTTCCACTAGAAGTTGGAATTACGAAAAGAACATGGTATATATAGGCATTTTCTTCAATTAGAACAAAAAGATTGAAATTCTACTTCATCCTCTTTAAAACTTCATCGGGATCAGTCTTTGGCTCACAATACCCCGCTTGATAATTATGTGCATTTGGGCTGTGTGAAATACAAGAATGTTATTAGAACAGGTTCATAACACGTGCACGTGAGCGAGAAGTAACGTCAAAAATATGTTAAAAGCTGCACTAGTTGACTTTCAACCTAGAAGTCTTCCATGTGTATTGCTCTGATGATACTGTCATCGACGTCGTAATACTTTCCATAAAATTGATCAACTGCCATTGTTTGAACCTTCATCAGCATTTCGCCTTTTCGTCTACAATCTTTTAATAGGTCGTATTTCACCTCACTAGTGTTTGCGTGGTTCTCGCCATATTTTTTGGTGTAACCTTTGTTATCATGCTCAGAAAAACTTTGTTTGCCATCGATATCCCGCTGCGATCCGCCCTCCCTTGACCCTTTGATCTGCCCTGGTCTGCTCTCTCCCGATTGGTCTATGGCTTTCCCCTGTCTGTTCTCGCCGGAATCCCTTTTGACCTTTCGCGATCTGTTCTCCCCTAAATCTCCATTGACCTTCCCTGGTCTGTGTTTCCCTGAATCCTTATTGTCCCTCCCCAGTCTGTTCTCCTCTGAATCATCAATGTCAATCCCCGGTCTGTTCTCCCCAGAATCTCCATTGTCCCTCCTTGGTCTGTTCTCCCCTGAATCCCCATCGCCCTTTCCTGGTCTGTTCTCCTGTGAATCCTCCGTGTCCCTCCCCTGTCTGTTCTCCCCTGAATCCTCATTGTCCTTTTCCTGTCTTTTCTCCCCTGAATCCTTATTGTCTTTCCCCAGTCCGTCCTCCCCTGAGTCCTCTCTGGCCATTCCTGGAGAGGTGATGCCTTTATTGCCTTTGTGAGGATAACCGGATGTGGTGCTCCTTTTATTGGCGCCCTTTTGAGGGGGTTTGCCAGCAGGTCTACGTGCAGTGCCATTTTGGAAATGGGTGAAGTTGCCGTGTAGGGTATTTCTAATTCGCCTGCTAATATCATTGTCCCATTTATCCATGTCCTGTGAACTGCAGAAAAAGTCGTTTTCCTTCAAGCACACGTAAGAATCGTCGGTGATTACAAAGAGGATGTAGTCCGAGTTCACCCTGGTGGCGAAACTGAAAACCCGGTGTTGTAGCTCCTTGGGTAAGCAGTGGTTGTCAGCTTTAACCATGCTCAACTTCTTGCCTTTGGGGGCTGGCTCGTAAAACAACCAGTTATCTGCAGCTGTAAAAGATAAAGTTCATGAATAAAGGTGGCAATGTATTTATTCGTACAATTAATATTTCATAATGTGCACTGTAAAACATAAGGCTGGTATTACAGAACATAGTGATGGTAACTATAGTCGTTGTCATTCAAATTAGCAACGGGACCGCCCAGTCCCAATTGCCAGACCAACTTGAATGAGAACGACTAGTATCACAGTATTCACAGAACATGTGAGGTGCAGTGTATATTCACATTGCTCATCAACTGTATACGGTTACAGCTACTGGTTGCTGTGTGGCTCAAAGTTCACTCGAGTTCCTAAATTTCCAAAATTTTCAAAAAAAATTCACATCAAAATTTCCACTTCCAAAATTTAATTTGCAGCATGAAAAACTCTGGTTTCACCATGTTTCCCATTTTTTTAGAATTTTGCAAAAGCAGCCCATTCAAACAAAGTGTATTATAATCATCTAGGAAATCGAACCATCCATTTCGGGCATTCCCTTTGGAATTTTGATGTTAGTGTAGTCTGGATTTAACATGTCCTAAATATGCTTTCATGGGCTTCTGATCTTTTTTAATTGACATGGTATATGTATATGGTGGTTATAGTCGGTAGCGTTTGTATTAACATTTTACATCTTTCATTTTACATTTTTTGTAATAAATTCTGTTCTTTGCGCGAATGCTGTGTAATATTCAAGCATAACCGCTAGTATATGTAATCGGGATTATAGAAAGATTTCAATGACTGAAAACTACTAACAACCAATAGATTAATTGCAGGCCTTACAAGCAATTATTATGGCTCCATGACCAATGTCAGTTGCAATATCTACTTTGACTGCTGCAAAGTCCTGGAAAAAGGTGGTTACGTGCTCCCTTTTAATGATGTCATCAAAACTGCCCTCCTTGATCTTGTACACAAAGTTATTTTTGCAGAAAACGTAGGCAAAGTTGTCCCCATCATCATCTTCGTGCGTAAACATTGCACTTGCACCACAGTGACTGTTAGAGAAGGTTTCTTTATGCCGGACTGATACAGGACCCTTGAAATTGTAAAATTGAAAGGCAATGAGACATCGATATACAAATGCGTTTCGTTCATTACTGTTATCTTGCTTTACTGCTGTATGCAGGAGACAAAATTAAAATAGAAATCTTTTTTCAATTCAACTCAAATTATTATCCTGTGTGTTAGTTAGTCTTGTATATCAAAAATTGGGACAAATCAGTGGGCTGTATGGTTATGATATCATCGCTGAGTTGGGCATCCAACAGCATTGGACAAGTTTTTTGAAGACCAATCCAACGTTAGATGGCCTGCTAGACCCAAAAGAGGGCATCCGAGCAAAGTTCTAATCATCTTTTGGGATTTCAAATATTATATTCGCCCCATGCATTACAATGCATGGAATTTCCCACTAAATCCAAATGGACAAAATATGATACCCATTACTAATTCATTAGTAATGGGTATCGTAACCAGTATACTCATAGAGTATAATATTTTTGTTACCACTAATGTACTCACTCAATAGGACTATAAATTGGCAATGCGTGAATGAGGGGCTACATGTATTTAACTTGAGTCCAAACCATAGAGTATCTGGATACATAATATAAAGGACAATTATGTTTTCACCCATATCCGAAAAATTGTACATGAACACAAGCACTAAAAATTGCATATGATATCATCATCTGCAGAATGCCGCATATATGCGACGAACGTGGTAGAAGCAAACTTCTATCAGTATTTTGTGTAAACAAAATTAAAATTGTTGATATCTACTGTACATCAGACCACTGAAGTCGTGATGAAACATCGACATTAAATAATATGTAATTTACTATACTTCATTAATTTGGTTTTGTATTGTTAGCATCGTCACTTTTTTTTCTAAATCTTATAAACCTTTAATTCGGACATTTAGTATGCAACACAGGTGCATAGTATTTCCGGCATCTGGTTTGAATTTTTCTTTCACGAGGATTGTATCATTATCATGGCCCATCATGGGTTTGGACTTCAAAACTAACCATTTCGAAGATTTGGCAGTCTTGGCATACCGCTTCGCTGTTGATTCCTCCATCAACCTTCTCCAGCAAAATGCAATTGATTTTCTCACTGAATGTATTTCCTTAAATATAATGTGATTTGGATTAAAATGCATAGCAATGTGCATCCGACATGTTATGACCCCAAATAAATTTGACTACATTATCCTGAATATATATTTCTCTGAACAAGACTGAAATAAATGTTTTATCAAGATGACACAAGATGCAATTTGCGAAAGTAATTTATGCTTAACAAAATGCATTTCTGGCAAAACTTACCATTTGTAATAGCAAATGCTGCGCATTGGTCATTCAGTGCACATTGGGTGCTGCATGGTTGCGTTCCCCAACTGTCGATTTCTCGGATTTCCTGGAATTTAGACTGCAGAAAACAAACCACCATGATCGATATCATTGTTTCAGTGCTTTTTCATTGACCAATTCTCTCTCGTTGGTTTGGATCATTATGAAATGGCTTTCAATTAATCGTAATACACTGTACGTTATGAAAGCATCCTGCAACACAATTTGTTGTGAATGTTTGGTAAATTATTCTTTGGTCACTGCAGAGCACATACGAAATTTTTTCAGTGCAGAAAAGTTTTTACCAGTGCAATGTATACGGTATAACTATATTTTTGCATTTGTTCCCAGAAAAAATAATCTGCCAAGTATTCCAAAATATGTTTTCTTGACGCTTATAGGCTCAATCAGCATAATATCATTTGTGTCAGAACGTAAGATTCTTACCGTTGAATACTTGACTGCATTTGCCACTTGTGATGGGAAAATCTTATTTTCAACATCATCAATTAACAATAATACTGTAGCTAGCTGAATGAGACCTCTCAGCCGTTTTGATATAATGAACATGCTTGCTGTCACACCAACTGGCTTTAGTCAATGCTGAGTCAGTTGAATTGAAAAAGTCGTGATTTAAACCTAGCTGTAAAATGATTGTTGTCTTGTAAAAAGTGGACATTTATGAGAATGGATTTTAGATACAGGTTTTCTCGTGGAGGCAGATTGGCCATTTTGTTTCAGTAATTGTTTTCAGATATGCTTTATGGAAAACCAATATGTATAATGTCAATCCATTTGAATTTCTTGACATCTTCTGAATTTGCGTCATTTATCGACTTAATGAATTAAAATGCAATGACAAACTATACTTATATTTAGATTGAAAAATATACCTGTTCACAATCGGATTAAGAATTGGCAATTTTTCCACTGTAAGCTTTACATCGACTGTAAGCCTATAGTTGCCATTCTTTACAAAGAGTATTCGTTTTCGATGTTTTGATTCCAGCGATATAAATCTCTCACAGAAACAATGCAGATGTTGAATCAAAGGTCATTTATTTGATCTTAAGAAGACCACATTAAATAAGGATGTGCTTTAAAAAAAAAACAATCATGAAACTACAGTAGCCAAATGCAGAAATTTATTACAGTGTGACATTATTATTTGCATGGAAAGGAATTGCATTTCTGATCAGTTTTTTTTTGCAGTTATTAGTCTGAAAAATCGTGCAGCTAATATATTTCTGCTTCAAACATAATGTATACATGTACAGTGTACAATGTAATGCATGTGACCAAAACCCATTGCTATGTGTCATATGTCTTCGGGAGTTTATTTCTAGGGCCCCTTATCGCACACATAGCGATACTGAGCATTCTGGTCACTCTCGCACGCCCATTGTGCTGAATTCTCAAACGCGATAAATGCCCTTAGACAGCTTGACAAGGGGCTCGAGGTCCAGGGCTGAAACGACCCTAAAGAAGTGCCATCATCATTCATTATTTTCTGAGTAGTGCTGGACTTGGAAATTCCAATCCAAAACTTGGATCCTGGACTACCATTTTCTTGGATGAAGCGGCTGATGATGTCTTGCTTGTCTTGGTCCTTGATTGCCACTGTCTTACCTCTGTTGGCCATGTTATTGCATTCATTGCCTACGTTCATAGCATTGGTTTTCTGAGTGGTAGTGGACAGATACAATTTCGCAATTTGGGCTTGGTATGTAGCATCGTCCATGGCAGCTGGTGCTGAAGAAGTCGATGCCTGGTAGGGGACATCTTGTGTTATGCATAAGAAAATCAAGAATATAATCTTTATAAAACGGTTTGAAAGTCAAAAGCACAAATTGATTTTGCCTTCCTAAAATCATTCTTTTTATTTTTATGTATTTCGCCTAGGAACTGTCCTAGGCGAAATACATTTTCTGATAGCAAAATTTTTTTCTGAAAATTTGATCAATGACTTCGTGCCTTTTTGGATATTTTTCTAAACTTTGTTATTGGGAAGACACCCAAATATTGCCTTTAAGATCGAGTAGGCACCCATTCCCAAATTACCTGTAGGTCTATCTGAACACTGACATTCAGAATGGTATATGGTGCCATTTGGTGAAGTACCTTCATCAACTTTTATCCGTGATGAACGACTGCAGTACTAAATAAAAGCAGATAGTTGGCTAATTGCTAACCGCTCGAGGGAACAGCACTAAACTATACATTAATTTGTAGGCTTACCTCGGGACATTCGATTTCAAAATATTTGCTGCTTTCCAACTTACATTCCAATTCAATGATCAAATAATCAGTCACCGTCTGGCATTGAACTTCCGGTTTTGGACCAGTGATGAAGCCAAGACAGTTGATGTCCTGATGGCATTGGGAGGCACATTGCACAAGTGACAGACTTTGAGCGTCTTGTAGATTGCAAGATGACAAGTTTAGCAGTCTTAGTTGAAATGCTAACCCTGAAGAGATTGTTGCCTTAATGGAAGTAATGCTTCCAGCCACTAACATTCCAAATAAAATCTGGATTCTGCCTTGCAACTTCATGCTCTGATTGCTAATTATGCTAGTGTGAAGCTTTATTCTGAACCTTCACGATGCAGTGTTCTGGAAGTCACAACAAAAATTGGTGATTTTTAATGATAAGCAATGTGTCGATCGACGCCCCATGTCATTTTGTCAACAATGAATGTGTCGTGAATGCAGATACACCGTGACATTGTAGCATAAACAACTAGTTATAAAGTTAATGAATCTTGACACTGCCTTAATTGTGATTATGTCAATATTTGCCTATAATTGCAACAATGGGTTTGTTTGCCTAGTTTGAACAAATTCAGATTTTCCGATGTTAAACAACATAACATGTCGGACCTGATATACGATGTATGTAAAAAAGAACATTGATTGACGTTTAGTTTTTCTAGGTTTGTTTAATTTTGCCCTGTTCTGTTGATTAACATCATAGCAACCAACCAGCTGCTTTATGCCTACACACTCAAAATGCCTGAAATAAAAGAAAGTGGATCGATTGTCAGTTTGTCACCTACTGCCATGGATGGTAGGGATCTGAATCACCATGGCCATATGCAGGATTTTGTTTCAGGGGGAGGGGACTGAACCTCATCTTCTATGGAGAAATATAAGAAATGTTTTGGTCAGAGAAATTTACTATAGTTAACAAACAAATTGACTCCAAAATTAGACAAAAATTACAAGTGGTTAGCATTGCCATGATTACAGTATACATGTAGCAATTCCAAATGACGATCAGGACGTCTAATTTCCTTGAACCACTCTCCATCATCTGACTGTCACATTTTCAAATACACCCCTCCCCCACCCACGCTGGACGTCCTTTATGGGTGGCCCCTAATCGCTAGCTGAATTTGACCTTAGATCGACGTGTTTGAAAGATTCACTAACTTTTCAAATGCCCCTATTCAATGTTTTCCATAATGACATTCTGTTTGGCATTGGAGCAGGGGCGTTTTCAAAAAGTTTTTCAACGTGTTAACCGAAGGTCATATGTAGTATCGTGTGCGGGGGATATCAATGTTAACCATGCAGTCATCGTCTAGTCTAGACTATAAATTCATCCTGGACCTGATTTCGTTACTTGTAAATAACACGTGACCTGCATTAAACCACGGCCGAGTCAATTTTCCTCCTCTCGCATTTGGCAAATGACCTTCCAACTTATAGCAGTCAGAATAAGCTTCTGGACTGGGGATTGAAGCAGCATCAATAGTGCGGATGTACTGATAATCTAAAATCGCCACCATGGTCGATGTGCTTAGTGTCTGTATCGCCGTACTAGCGTTGCTGGTAATCGGTTTGATATTTTCCAAGGTGAGGAAATATCGCTTCGAAAAAATGGTTCACAAGTTGCCAGGTCCGGATTACAACTTCCTGTTGGGAAATGCTACCCAGCTTATGGTGGCCAGAGAAGGTACTGACTCATTTACATGTACATACTGTCGCGTTTTGCATGATTATTTTGTAGAGATACTGCCATTGCCACCCATAACGTCTTCCAGTCTCTATTACACAAAACGCACAAAATGCATGAACTCGAAAAATGTGAGCTTGCAGTATTATTTCACCAATTAAGCAATAACTTGCACATCGTTATTTAGTTCTTAAAAGTGGCATTACCGTAAAAGTTCATATTTGTTGTGTTAACAAATATTTTGCTTCTCTTCTGTGTACAGATGCAACTCAAACTTGTAACTAAACTGCTGTGTATAATTACCATTATCTTGAAATTTTCAAACAACACCATTTCATTAATTTTATTTCATAAGATTTACATTGGGCATCTCCTGAGTGTGGTGTCCATTAATGTCAAGGCGTACAGAGGGTGTAAGTCAGTAAGAAAGAGAATATCAATAAAATGACAATAGCTGGACAGTTAGAATATTGAAGAAAGCGACAAATCTCGATAATTAACATTTGTCACGCATGTCCTCTTGTTCGGAAGACCTTGTAGAGCCAACTGGGATGGCACCCATTGTTTCATTGGCTTAAAATAAAGTTGAGTACACTGTACTACAAACGTTTACTCTGATCCTTACAAAATGAGACAAATATTGACAATAACGTCAGCTGCTCATTCATGGTACATTGTCAGCCTATTTTGGCTTCTTACAACAGATTTGACATTATGATGGACAACGATGGGGTCATAAATGGGGTCTGGAAATCACGCCAATGTGATGGCGCCAATGTTCCCCCATGTAGGCCTACAGATCCATAATTTTGTGGAATATGACCCAGAGAGAGCCTCTGACTACCACAAACAAACAAGACTATTTGACGTGTCGCTGACAAATTTCTTTAAGTTTTCATTTATGACGTCATCTACTGCGGGAGGCACCCATCATTGCCCATATCAAAAACTGTTATGGAATTTTGATTTGCTCCACAAATTATCTATTGAGACTGAAACTTGAGTGATATTCCAATAGCCTGTAATCACATCATCAACCCTTCAACTCTTGGGACAGTGAAACTCATTCATTGCTTCGAAAAATATTTAATTTAATTATCTATATCTCATATGCTCAATGTTCCTGTTTTTACCCCTGAAATGGACAGACACCATCTGCCTGTTGTGCTTGACTGGCATCCCGGTCTGGTTTCATTAACTCGCAGGCTGTTGGAATCCCAAAATTCAGAAGTTGACCCATCTCATCAGGGATAAGTTATCCCTTATTAATGCTAGCTGTCTACTTGTAATCTTTGTCTAATTTTGGAGTATCATTTTACTTAATTTTCTCGGCAAAAAATTATGGAGAATTAAAAGAAAATTACGAGCTCTGTTCTATTAAGAAAATTGAGAAAATTAGGGCGACGCTACAGCCAGTTTTGCCAGATATTTCAAGTCGACCTGGCAAAACTGCATGGATTTCCTGGTGAATTATAAAACAGACTCAAACAAAACGGTAGACACAGCCAATTATGCTTTTGAACAGCACGACGTTTCGCCAATTTAATGGCTT
>JAQFYZ010005107.1:0-10013 GCA_034695085.1 Cylindroiulus punctatus
TATCGCAGACGACATATGGCGGCTTTATCGCAGACGACATATGGCGGCTTTATCGCAGACGACATATGGCGGCTTTATCGCAGACGACATATGGCGGCTTTATCGCAGACGACATATGGCGGCTTCATCGCAGACGACATATGGCGGCTTCATCGCAGACGACATATGGCGGCTGTACTGCAGACGACATATGGCGGCTGTACTGCAGACGAACGGGGGTTACACGAATGACGGGATGGGTAAAAAGCACTAGGGGGTCCTTGACCATCTGTTTTGTGACCAACGACCGACCAGATGTCGGCCAAAGTGCGCTGAGGGGGGCCTTTTGAAGCCACCAAAGTGTTTGTCCCATGACTGACACCCAATCCACTCGTACCGTGCCTGCGCTCCTAGAGTCTTGTCCGTGAGACGTTCGGCCCTCTGGAAGGCATGGGCCCATTGCGCGTGCGGCGCTGGCCGAACCTGCACGCCGCACCGGTTGGTAGTGCGCAACTGTCTGACATGCGTGTCCCCACGTTGGGCTTTTCCAATAATCCCCAGATAAATGGCGTCTGTCTGAGTCCGACCACGGGTAAGCAGGGCCAGGGCCAAGCGCAGCAGCAACCGCAGCAGCCGCAGCCTCCGGCGGCTCCCTCTGCCCGGAAGGCGCACGCCACAGACCTGAAACGGACGAAATCGCAAGGTACTCGTAAGCTCCAAAAAACCCAGAGCACGGCATCGGCGGAGGAAAGCAGCCTAGGCACAGGTGGCGCTCTTTTCACTTGACACCTAAACGTAGTGTTCTGTACCTATCTCTCTCTCTCTTTCGCATCCGTCTTCTCGGTATGTCACGTAATGTGTTGTGACCGGTATTTGAAAAAAAAAATAGGCTTAATGTGTCCAAAGTTAAACATACGAGAGGGGAAAAGGTGAAATACGGCGGACCGAGACGAGTTAACTTGGTTAAAGTCAAAATCTTAAAAATCTGAAAAACACCAACGATGTACCGTCCATCCCCGGTCAACGCAAACCACTCAGAACAACACCTCAAAAATATACCCTCAAACTCATTGCAATTTAGAAGTTTGAAAATCATCCGATCACAAGTGCGTCTCTCGTGCGGGAACGCTTCGACACCATCTTGGGCTATCGGTGCATTTGCGCGGTAGCTTGGCAAAATGCATCATAGATGGCAGCGGTCTCTCGCGAGGGACCAACAGATACCGCCCCATACACTTGCCGCCGAAACCCAAAATCCGCTATGACCGCTATTGCCACGCAGGTTGCCGGTAAATGTTGCGGATCTTGGGATTTGGTGGCGCTGAACATATTTTCGTGTACCGTGCTTTGTTCCGTCACGTATATCCGTTACGTATATGAAAGTCGGACTGTCCCCGATAACTTCGCTGGTGTAAATAACGTCTCTATATAACCGAAACAAGTTAACTTTTTAGTTGATTTTTTATTTTTATTATTTATGTTGTGTGCTTTGTACGTGAAAAGATAGTTCGAGACCGGACGTTTTAACGGGATACCCGCAGCGCGGTCTATCGTCTCACGAGCCATACCACTCACAGCACACGAGCCCTCACCGACTCACGAACACACACCGAGTGCATCACGGGACGGTCAATTACCCAAAGGCTGGCCAATCCCTGCAGCTCGTATCTTCCGCATGATGTTTTCCGACCAACGCGATATCACTTCTGCATGGTTTGTCGTTGTTGCGATGGCCGTAGGTCCGTCTGTCCCACTGTCTGTTAGTCATGGTGTCTCCACACTACAAGCACACAGTAGATGCCTGAACACGGTGAAGTCCTCGGACAACAATGGACCGAAAGCATTCGCGCAATCGGGACCATTGGCGTAACACCACCACCCCAAACAAATGTGGAAGCAACATCCCTAGTAAAATTTCTGAAGTCGCGGTGGCCAAAGAGCAAAAAATGAAAAATGTCCTTAAAAACTCTTAGGGCCAAATTAATTAACGATACTCCCGTCTTGGTGACCGGCTTACGTTAACTCCAGCAGTCACTCATCATGGTGAATCTTTGTGCACATTTAGGACATTATTACAGCTTAGCACGCGGTTCAGTCAGTCTCAGACCATAATCAGATGCCAGACCTACCATGGTTTTCCGCGATAACCGTATTTCAAAAGCCGCAAATCTAGCATATTCAAGTAACACAGAAAACATAGCAAGTAGCCTAGAACGCTAATGAAAACCTACAAAAATATGATGGAAGGACCTCATAGAGACATGTCTTAGTTGTCTCAGTTACGCCAATGGTCTGGGCAATGACGGTCGTGCCACATGTCACGGTACCAGTTGGACAACCATGGGTTCCAACAGCACCGGGTTGTTTGGTCCCGTACTTTGGTCCTCCGGCCGCGGCACGGCATGGCAGAACGTCTTACTGCCGGCTGAAACCGCAAACGGCTTACAGGACCGTAACGCTTTACTTGGATAACTGTGGTAATTCTAGGGCTAACACATGCCTCAGCGGTCCGTCCCTCGTGGAACGAGTGCTTTTATTATACGAAGACCATTCGGGGTTTACCGGCTAGTTTGTGGTGGCTCGATGACTTTGCATCACTTCGCATAATGAAGCCGCGCACGCTACCTTGGCCCAAGATGCATTTACTTTCATCGTCTCGGATGCTTCTCGGATGCTCGAGAGCTGAACGGGAGAGCGTCTTATATTTCAAACTAGCGCTGCGACGGTCCATTCTTGTCCCGGGCCTCACATGGCATGCCCTTAGATGTCCCGCGCTCCTCGCGCTCCCCGATTTCTGGCGATTTCTCCGATACATTCCCCCGCACTCTTTTCGTACTCTCCACTTCTCTCTCTTGCTGTCCTGTCTCTTCTCTCTGTCTCTTTCACTGTCTTCGGCACATCTTTCTCGACCTAGAGCTAGATTTTCATGTCCGCATTCTCACCACATTTCCCCGTCTTCTCTCTCTGTATCTTCCGTAACCAATGATGATGATGATGTTGCAATTGAATCTATATTATGTACAGTACAGCCACTGACGCCTAAACGTGCTCTCCCCCTGACTGACCAGCCTGCCACCTGTCGTCTTTCCACCCTGCATGGAAGAAGCGTCTGCCGGGCCCGCCGCCATCTTGGAGCAGACGATATTCCAATATGGCGGCGAGCCCAGTCGTCGACTCGCGCGGTTCGCTTGTTTTACTCACGTTTGAGCCTGGCCTTTTTTCACTTGGTTTCAAGCCGTATTTTGCCCGTCAATGACCGGAATTTCGTTATTCTCCATTTTAGTTGTTTACGCACAGATTTTTTAAATTTTTATTTTTTCGTTCGGTTTCGCTTCATAAACCGCAGCGCTAAACCTGCTAACAATAATAACCAATAACTAACGAACAGTCTGCCCGATCGTGCTAAACACGACTTCGCCGAAGGCCCGTTTAACCTTATTTGCTCCTGGTCTGCCTAACGCAAACTTTTCGGATAACAATTCGAGACGCTAAGATGCTACGGAGTCCTCGCTCCTTCACCCAGCAAAAATGAACTCTGGTCCATAGAGACCCCAGCTCATTTTCTGCCTGAAAAATTAAAAAAAATTTAATTGAAAAAATGACCGTGCCCTCTGGAGCACATTCTGGACACCATGCTCAAAATCCAGTGGTTGCGGAGCAGCGAGGACTCCGTAGAAGCCATTCCCCCCATGAATGGACTATTTGTTCAATGTAAAAATGTTCGTTTTGGTCGGCAGTTGTGTTTCAAACATCAATTTTGTTATTGCAAAAATTGTTGCTTGCTGCGGCTTGCTGCTGGCTAGCAATCGCTCGCAGCAATAGCGCTAGCTGGCTTACGCCGAAGATGTTTTACATTGAACTAAAGCTGCCTTGAAAATGCATGATTATTTTTTCATCATTTGCCGTATCGTGTAGTAACCACTATTTTTTTATTTTTGCAAGTGGTCGTTAATGGCGAGTACAATCTTTCTCCATAACCGGTCCATTGAGATACTCAAAGTTTGGTTGTAAAACTTAAATATATAATATTGCGTAAAAAAATGCAATTTAAAAGTATTTTTACTTTTTTTTTCACACATTTTCATCATTTTAAAAAATTCATATCTAAAAAAACAATTAATATTAAGTTTAAAAAAATCACTTTAAGAGTATTTTTACTGACAATTTCAAACATTTTCTTAAATTTAAAAATCTAACCGCTGAAGTCTTGACTTTTGAGAAGAACCAAAATTTGGAGAAAGCCCTCATTCGCCGTTAACTTCCACATGTCCCATCCTCCCCACCGCAAGCACTAATTCCTTTTCCATTTTCCTGTTCGTCCGCTGTCGACTTCGGTCGCGCAGAAAAGATCGAGAGTTCGTTCTCGAGATCTCGGAGTTCCAGCATGTCCAGTTTGGAGAACATAACGTCCGAGGCCATCCAGTGCCTGGCCTTTGCCGACTCATACACCAGGAAGTCAGGTAGGACATGTCCCATCGCGGTCGAAGGCTTTGGCCGAACACGTTCATTTTCATTGGTACTAAAATGCCGCCTTATTTCAGACTGCGTTACGTGTCCCACCCTGTGGGTCGGCACGAGCCTCGGCTCCGTCTTGGTGATCATCTTAAATCTTCCACCGACCCCCGACTTGCGGCAGACGCAGCCCGTCATCGTGTCTCCCAGCGGTAAGCATGCGATTAGACGATGGAATAATCTTCCTAGTGATAGTGTAAATTCACTTAAAATTCAATTTAACAATGATGTTGTCTAAGTCGCTAGTGACGTAGGAGAATTCTCCGGAAAATGGGTACGACCCCCGTACCACATGGCATTTATTTGCTGACTGTAGGGTACTGAGTTAAATTGAAGCAGACGCTAAAAGACCGTCCGCTAAAAACTTTCTCGATCAGTCCTCTCACTAATTCAGTTTTTGTGAATATGCGGCTTTAGCATTTGCACTATTTTAAAATCCAAAATTGCGTAAAGGATTTTTTGCGTGGTAGGCTTGCCCGTTCAAGTCTCGTTATGTATGACCGAGTCCTTATCATCCGCAGGTACGATATTCAGGCTGAAGGGCGCCATCTTGGCGTTGGCGTTCCTCGACTGCAATGGCGCTCTCATCCACTACCAGTTCGAGAACTGGCGGGACATCAACAAGCTGGACGTGAAGGAGAAGGAGCGGGAAAGGCCTAGTGAGTTTCCAGTTGTGTCGTCTGCTCCGCTTCGGCCATTTTCGTCGGTTGTGTCGTCTGCTCCGCTTCGGCCATTTTCCAACTTTTTCACCATTTTCCTATTCCTCGTCTTGCAGAGACCCCCCTGCGCTCTCCGCACAACCCCACCAGCCGGGTGTCCCCCACGACTTCCTCCGAGCTGGGCGACCGCCAGTTCAGCGTGCTCGTGTCCGAGAAGCAGGTCTGCGTGGTGGCGCTGCCGTCCCAGACGTGCGCGTTCAAGGCGCAGATCACCGAGTGCTCATTCGTCGTCAAGGCGGACATCATCTCCGTTAGAGGTGAGCGCAACTGTCTTGGCCGAGCCAACGATAGAGCACGTATATGGCTTAGCGGTATCACTATCCCGGTTGTGTTTCCGCGGTTTCCCTGCCAATGCCGGGGTAGTTTCCCGACACCAGTCATGACCGTCTTTACCGCTGTGAATCTCCACTGGGTTAACGCTGCGATCGAGACGGGAGGCTGTTATCATGGATAGTTTCACAAATTTGGTTGAGCGGGAAAAATACTTTTGCAGAGGAAATGAAACGAAACCACCTAGTTGTCAGACGCCGTAATGCTGCATTTACGTGCTATGCTAAATCATCTAAGATGTTACAAATTCGTATGTGTGAACCCGCTTAATCTGCCATGAATTGATCGTGCGTACATTCATTTGACAATCTTTAGCAGGCTAGTTTTTTCTTCATACGTATAACCTTCCACCGTATAATCAATCCTCAAAAATGGAACGCTGTCTTTGGTAAATCCAAAACCGGAAGATGCAATGCCGCCCGACAAGTCCATTTGCGCTAACTAGCACCATAGAGTCAAAGTTCTGAACGTGCCAGAAATGGGTCGCCAAAAGCACCACGGACCCATTTATCACAACACGCTTTTAAAAACAGTTTGTGATCAGGTGCAGTTTGCGGTCTCGGTCGACCCGAACAGAATGTGCACGCAGGCCATTCTGGCTGCTTCGCAACATCATCTAAACCGACAAGCAACTAACGTGCTGCTAGGATTTCTTATCGTCGCATGTAGATATAGTAAATCTCAAATCCGCTCAAGGAACTGCATGCTAGTTCGGACGCATATCGTTTGCCAGCCGCAAGGAATTAAATTTTACAACAGCGATGTGAGTCCACCCTGATGCGGACACAGTTGCCGATCAGATCAGGTTGATGCAATACACCCCACTACAACATAATATTTTCCCTCCTCAATGTTTATTGTACCTGGTGCACAGAACATCGCTAGTGAATAAGACGTACCACATTTTAAGCGAAACCACGCGGATACATCGTACCACATGGTATTCACATACTGATTGTAGGGAATTGAATTGAACGCTGACCCTTTTTTCTTGTTTTCCTCCGCAGATAGCGTGTGTCTCGCGTGCTACATTGCCAACGGTCACCTGGCCACCTTCAGCTTGCCGAGCCTGAGGCCCTTGATGGACATCGAGTTCTTACCCCTGATAGATCTCAGGTAAGTTACTTCCTCCACCACACCCGGCCCGCTGGATGTTACCGAAGCAGAGCCCTCGGCCACCGACCGTCAAAAGTCATCCCGTTCCCCGTTCTTGACCGCTCCCATCATTGCCACGCTCACTTCCCAACCACCTTAATCTCTTCGGCTCAACTTTTTCCTGTCTATCCATTTTTTCCCCCCGTCTTTCGATGAGCACAACCTTTTCCCTCTCATCTTCCGCTGAAATTCTCTCTCGATCATTCCCAGTCCCCCCTCCTTCATCTTTCTTCTTCTTCTTCCTGCCCATCTCGCTTAACACGCCCACCTTGCTTGATCTTTGACAGCTATCAAACGTGCGAACAAGGGACGGTTGACCCTATGATTTCGATTTGGGGCAAACAGTTGTATCACAGCTGCGAGACGGAGCAGTAAGTCTAACCGCATGCGTTCTTAAATGCCTGAAAAAAAAGTTTAACGGAACGGCAAGTGACGAGGATCCAACACCTCCCGGGAACCCCTCGACCGAACTCCTTCCACTAACCCGAACCGCGCATTTCAAAGACGTAAAAATGTTTTGCACCCCGCGAGGTCCGGGGACCCTGCATGCGTGCCTGCATCTTCTCGTGGAAAACTAAAAACTGCATCGCGGTGCATCTTATGCGGCATCTTGCGCGATCAGACAACCGACATTGCGCGACCGACCCAGGGCCCTTAGCTTGAATCCGTAAGACCTAAATGAGTAAAGGTTACGGGAGTTTGTCGCTTACCGTAGCACGAAGGTCTTCGCCTCTCTCGGGCCACCACAGGAGACCGGGCTTGACCGATGGACATCGACTGATCACTTGATGACAGATGAGCACAGACTGACAATCGCTGACTTAAGATCCGGGTCCAAGATACGGTGAATGACTGGAGGTGCCGGTGTCAGATGATGTTAGCGCGAAGACTGACGGACTGATGACTTTGACCGTTCCACATAAGACACGCGAGCTGCGAAGAGAAAAAGACGGTTACGAGATGCGATACTGACGGCAATGTTGCGGTGACCTGATGAAACCCGCACTATGTTTACGTGCAGCGATAAATCACGTAAGTCTGAAATCTGGCACCTTAGCCGGAATAGTTCAATTTCCGTACATTTGTCGGTATGACGTAAACATAGTGCCGGAATGGACAAATGAGGCACGCGGTGCACAACCGAGCATGCATGTCAAGTGCGGAGCCCTGTTCAGTTGCATCGTGATCATTGTGACACAGGAAGCAGTTTGCGTGCATGCGAGCGACTTTCACGGCACCAGAGGCTCCTGCTCCGGGCATGATGTATGTCTGACATCTGGAATGATAAGTGTCTCCGGCACCCCTGAGCGTAGCCCCGTGGCAACTGAGAACTTTTGACTTTCAGTGAATTGGACTTTTCTAGCGCGACAGAAGTGCGGGATCCATCGGACTGTTTCCATAGGGCGAAATCTTTTTGAACATGTAAAGACATGCCTGGCTTGGCAAATATTTCACGCACGTAGTTCCAAAGTGACGCCGCTCAAAAATAGTCAGTTTCTGTATTTCAGGACATCAAGCAAAAATGTCTCCGTCCTCCAGGCTAACGGGACATCTTGGATCCCCGTAGCCATTGCAGGGTTGGCACGGTTGTGACTCCTGAAACAATGGTGCTCTGCGGCACGACTTACACATTTGCATGTGTTGAAAATTGACAATTTTTTAGTTGCGTTACTTTAGAACCGAATGTGCGACTTCAATTCTTTACAAGCAACATCTTTAATCTGGTTATTATAAACTTGCGAGCCAGGTGCTCGTAACATGTCTTAACGTATTAACGGGAGCCTGTCCGTGTCCCGAACAGCGATCGATGATCCCAAACCCGCTTCTCGTCCCCGATCTTCCCGCACTCCCCCGATGTTCAGTCTGAACCGTTGTTTTGCTTTATAATCAAACTGCCCTGATATTTTCCACATGTCGTTCACGCGGATGCGAAGGTAAAGTACAAGAGTTTCACATTTAACGGTTGCTTAGGGGGTGGCAGCGTAAGTAAAAGAGTTTAACATTTAACGGTTGCTAAGGGGGTGGCAGCGTACCGCGGCGCAGCGTCTCGCTACGAGGTCCGACCGCTAACTAATGCTCCTGTTTTTTCCCTTTCTCCTCCCTTTTACCCAGGATTGCCCGGACGTTCTGTTTCAGCAACTACGGTCACGGCATGTACTTATGTTCGCCCTGCGAGATACAGAAGTTCACCATATGCGTCGGGTTCTGGTGAGTCCGTCATCCGGGTCATTAGACATTGCACTGGCTTTGGTGATGCCAAAAGGACTAGTGGAACCAAGAAGTGATGGAACTGAAGGACATCCAATCAGAGAGACGTAGCTTGTCGATTAGCGCTTCCATGCGTCGTGGCACGTTATTGTACGCAACTAGGCTAAATCAATCGCCTACACGTGATTGGACCCTATTGGTCGGCACATTTGACCCAGTTCCATCACTTCTTGGTTTGACTATAAACACAGACATCAGGGTTGGAATGCCACAAGGTTCTCGAACACATTCGAGAAACGTATGAACCGACTACGCCGGAGGGGGTCTGGCAACTTTTCTGTCAGTTTTTCTCGCTGCAGATGCTGCCTCAGGAATCCTTCGAGGCACATGTTCAACCCTGGGGCATTAAACATTTTAAGGTTTAGCGCACTAGCCACAACGGCGTAAAGGGGCCTTGGTGCGCGCATATTTCTCAAAACCAAAATATCTAATTTTTCTGTTTTGCATCCGCAGCGACAATCTGAACGAGATGCTGGGCGACCTGTTTCTTCCATGCGAGACGCCGGAGGCGCCCAAGGAGAGCTTCTTCAGGAACCTGTTCGGCGGTGGAGCGCGGCTTCTGGACCGAGAGGAGCTCTGTGAGTATTTTTTTCCAAAAAGCATCTCTGATTGAAGTGAGTCCGGCATTAACCGCGCTGTTCTTTCCTCCCAGTCGGTGAAGCCAGCGGCAAGGCCTCTCGAAGCGTCGCCAAACACATTCCCGGGAACATCAACGTGGAGCACCTCAACGCCAAGGCCGGCGGAGTGGCGGGCGACGTCGCTAGGGCACACAAGGTGAGGAAATGGACCGGGACCTTGATAGTGACAGGTCCCGTGAGACAAATAAGGGTAAAAAGTCCTGTTTTTTGCCTTGTTGATAGCAACCCCGAGAGAACCGCGAGGCTTCGTTGATAGTGACAGGCCCCCTGAGACAAGTAAGGGTTACAAGTTCTAGAACTACGCGGGACCATGTTGATAATGACAGGCCCCATGCGACAAGAATGGGTAAACAAGTCCTAGAACTACGTAGGGCCGGGAGAACCACAGCGCTTCGCTGACAGCGACGGTCCC
>JAQFYZ010005108.1:0-10011 GCA_034695085.1 Cylindroiulus punctatus
TTGTATTTTTGCTAACTTACACATATCATTTAGCAATTAAAAATAACAAATAATAATGAATAGAAAATAATAAATTTTGATTGTCAATTGTTGACGTTTATCAGACGTTGAATAAAAGACCAATGACCATCAATCAACACCATGACCAAAAATAGACGTTTTATAGCTGATGAAATGCTACTTGGGTTATCTTCACCTGTTCACCGTTTTTATCGCCTTCTATCTCTGCCCTGAAGTCCTTATGACCATAAATGACTTCCGGCACTGTTAAATCAACTACCAAAACTACCGCAACCTGCAGCACCAAACATACAGATACCGTGGACATAAACTAAAGTTTCGGATTTCATAACTTCATCGACGTGCAAGTGTGCAGTGATATTCGAGGGTTTCCTGTACAATTCGAATGAAAGTGTAAACACTAGTCTCCAGGCCGTATTACCTGAGGCGACGGAACTGCGTAGTTCGGCTCCATGTAGTGCAGGAACTGTCGGAAGCCCTGTCCGTCCACCACGGTGGAGGGAATCAAGTCCATCAAGCACATGTTGACCAGGTTGGCAGTCACCGCGTCCTGCCGACCATTGGCTGTGCTGGTGCAATCTTGCTGGGACGTTTTGAAACCTGACTTCATGGCGTGTTTGGACTTGCTGGGAGGCAGGCCAATGTTGAGGGAGATGAGGGACGAGTGGCGAGTCAGGTGGTACTTCATGGAGGTGGTGCTGCCGCTGAACTTGAGCTGCTCCTCGCATATCTGGCACACCACTTTGCTCCTGTCTTCCGTGTCCATCTTGAAGTACTTCCAGACCACGCTGATCCGGGGCTTGCCAGGGGTCATCTTGGAGCATTCCATTTTGGCCATGTCCATCTTGGAGCTACAAGTTCATGGCCAGTGCTAAACGAGTCACTTACGTCAGTATTTGCGAAAGTGACCGTGCATGTATGATGTCTCGTCTCCAATAACTCGTGGTGTGTACCCCTTACGAGTCCGGTATTAAAATGAATCAGAAACAACAAAAATATTTCAACTTACCATCCTGCAATCAGTCAGGCCAAACGTTGGCATCCATTTTTCACATTCGACAAAATCGGCCGTGTTGGAAAATCTCGCTAGGTGGCGCTGACAACATGATGCTGTAGGGGCTATCCATAAATGGCGTCCTGGGAAATGGAGGGACATTCGAAAATACATACAGGACACTGTCGGAAGGGTGGGATCATGGAAAGTCATTGTAAAACCGAATTTACAGTTGGTGCACACTATAATTATGAAGGCTCTTTGAAACCAAGTTGAAGGAAGTGGAGCTAAACTCCATTTGTCTGTACCCTGCTTAACAAAAGAACAGTAATTTTAATTAATTATATAAAAAAATATAAAAAACGCTTTTTCTGTTTTTCAACTATCGTTTTGGGTTTGAAAACTTTCGTTGATGCAAACAAAATTACACATATAGGCAAGTACAGTAGAGCTTCGATTATCCGATTGTGTCATAAAAAATTTAGGTTGATGTGAACGCTCAGTGGCGGATCCAGGGTGAGGTTCCAGGGGTCAGGACCCCGTTTCGAAAAATTGGAAAAATTTTGCAAAAAAGTGAACTGATTTTGCAAATTTTTGCAAAAGAAATGCAAAAAAGTAAACTGGTTTTGCAAAAACATGCAAAAAGTAAACTGGTTTTGCAAAAACATGCAAAAAGTAAACTGGTTTTGCAAATTGTTTTGCAAATTGTTTTGCAAAAAAATGCAAAAAGTCAGCAAAGTAGCAAAAGCTGCCTTTTGCAATAATTTTGCAAACAAATGTAAAAAAGTGAGCTGGTTTGGCAAAAAAGTTTGCAAAAAATGAACAGCTTTTGAAAAATGTTTTTAAAAAAATGCAAAAAATGAACTAGTTTTTGCAAATATTGTTTTTAAACATGTATATTTAGGCTTCCATATACATACATGTGCTCAAGAGGTCATGTCATGTCATAAATTACCGTTTCGATTATACAATGGTCGAATTTTGGTGACGGAAAGCTGGATCCGCCCCTGACGCTGATGTGTACATTGCAACAAATTAATATGCATTATTTTTGATATTTGTTCGGTTCTTTTGTATATATGAATGTACATACTACTGTGTGTTCCCCTTTTCATTCAAATATACATAAATTCATGCAAAAATGAGTGTTCTTTTAATTTAATGGATTTCTGTTATCCGAATTTTCGATTATCCCGACCACCCCTGGTCCCGACTATGTTTAGGTTAACTCCGTTCCAATGTAGAGCCCAATAGTTATTCATTGGAAAGGAGTAAAAACATTCAATCTTATCTAATCTTGGGAGGTAATTGTAAGGTATAAACTTAAAACTTGCGGCGCTGTGTTCCCTGTGTAGGTTCTAAATGTGGGCGGGGTTGTTGACAATTTTGAACTGTACAATTCTTGGATTTATGCACTGATGACATCGACTAGTTGTGTAACACATTCCATAACAGGACATACACAACCAGTGTATGTGGTGTTATGCAATTGTACGGTATATACCTATGGTCTAGGCACCAATGTAGTATGTCCAGTAGTTGGATGTTTGAGATTAAAAATAATACTGCAAGTCCACATGAATCCACCTAAATTGCAAGTTTTATTTAATACCATAAAACACTCGAGGTTATACATTTTGTTCATATCTGTACGTATACTTATTTTATTCAAATGAGACAATGCGAAAGTGATAGAAATAATTGTTATCTCGCAAAGAACAAATGGGAAAAAAAATTGATGTGGTACTATAGTCGTCCCGGCAAAAGAACGAAAAAATGGCTTCGTTCAGACCAATAGGATTCAATTTCCTGTTTGCGATTCGTGCGTCCTGTAATATAATATCGAGCATGGCAGCCATTTTCCTCTTATCGCAGAAATTCCTGAAACAGTACATCGATAAACCGAATCTCTCTGATTGGCTGTAAAAATTTTCGTTCTTTTGCCGAGACGACTTTTCTTTATAGAAATAATATCAACAGCCATCGACTTCTTAGGATTTGTATAAAACGATGTTGGTGCTGTTACTCGTGATCCTTTTTTACTCCACCATTACATTAGTCGATCATGAGAGTACGTGCTCCGCCATTCTTTCATTCGAGAAATTCTTGCATCGAGAATTCTTGCATGAAGGAATGGCGGAGAACGCGCTTTCAATTCTACGATGAAGTTGAGGTGGATGTCCAAGGATGTCTTGAAATCTCCACATCTTCTTGCTTCTCGTCCATTTCAACTTGGTGGTGCGATGCAGTCACTTGACTTGATATTTCTAGAAAAAAATGTTTTCAGAAAATGGAATCTTGACTGAAGCATAATTATTGCCGAGAGCCAGACTGAGCTATCATGTTTACATGCATGCATTAAGTGTCTTCCTGTTGCATTATGGGATTCACCACATAGCGAATAGGGAAATCTCACATTTCCTTATGGCTTTACTTTGTGATGCAAAACCGTGACGTCATCAATTTCGCCCTTTTTGTCATTTTTCAACATAAAATTGCGAGGAAGCTATACACATTTCTGGGCAGAAAACAATTGCAATTTATACTAAGGATTTTAAATTTTTTTTGAGATTTCCCTATTTGAACCTATGAAATTATTGCTTTAGGGTATATTCTTTAGTTATTTGCCCCGGAGGTCATTCCAGCTTTGATAAAGCGGCTTAATGTCTCCATGTAAATGTCATGTAATTATAGTCTTGATCGAGTAGAGATCCTGATAATCACTCATGTTCTTTGAAATTGGAATAGGAGGTCTGAACCACCATGTTGTTAGTGAGATTGGGTCAACTAAATGTTATTAGAACTTTGAACATTATTTTGGTTTTAGAATTGGTTTCATTTGATGTGTAAACCGGGAACTACTTTCAAAACAAAATTTTCACTTCTACAGTAATCCATGTTTGCCTCCTCATCAAAAACAACATGTATTCATAGTGCTAAGGTGCTTCTCAAATAAATTCGTTTACGTCGTGAAATGCTTTGCTACATTTCGTAAGAACATGATGTAAATGACAAACTTTAAGGTGGGCAAAAAAGTTTCACAAATTGCAAGAAGGTGCACTTGATCATAAAAATCATTTCTATTGAAAATATTATCCTGCTGAGTATGGATTTCACCCTGAAGTGGTTTTGAATCAACAAACTTATGAGTAATGTGTGGTCTGCATGCAACTTACCTGAAATGATGAGAACGACGGTTGATTTTACTCTGCCGTTTCCTTTCGCAGGAGATGGCTTTATACTGGATTGACATGGCAGAAATCGACGTGGCAGTATGACGTCATTATTTAATGGTATGGAAACGTGTGAAGAGTTGATACCGTTCAATGTTTAAGTTGATAATCGCTAACGTAGATAGCCTAGAACAACAATATGCGCCCTTTGCCTGGTACAATCTTGTTATCCCCAGTCTAAAAAAGTCTCCATAAGGAGGTCATCAAAGATATATCTGTATTAAGGTATCATCGACGCGAAACATTAAATAAGCAATCTGCGAATTTGGTGACATATAACTAGTATTTTAACTATACAGTTCCAACAAATGGTCATTGGATCTCAGAATTCAAAAGAACATTTTCTGTACTGCATACAGTATTGGGGCAATGCTTCGTAGCATGGTAGTGAAGCTACCCATGTCACTGAAGGGAACGAATTCTCAGAATCCTGTATCAGCAGCCATTGATATCAGTCTTGAGTTATGCATATAAATAACACGATTGGACTATGCACAAGGAAGTGCTATCACCATCCTCAAGTACACTGTAAAAAATAAGGGTAGTATCACAGAACATGTGATGTATATTCACAGTGCTCATTAGCTGTATAAAATCACAGCTAAAATCATTCTGCTATGAGTGCTATCAAGGTAAGTCGAAAACGTCCCTAAGTCATTCAAAGCGTATCTGGCAACCTAGATCAGCTATATATATACAAAATTTAAAAGTTGTATAGGAGAAAGAACTTATAGTTTGTGATCTGTTTGTTTAGGATTTCGATACCTCTCTGTGAAGCTATTTCGAATAATTTTTCCTTCAGGCTAAAAATTATAGAAAATCAGAAGAAAATTACCAGTAGAACTCTGTTCCCCAACCATATCGTAGCATAAAAAAAATTAAGAAAATTAGGTCGGAGCTACAGCCAGTGTTGTCAGATACTGCGTGAATTTACTGAGGATTTTCTGGCGACGCTTTTGTCAATAGACATCTTTTCGTGCAATTATTTCCTCCTTAGCGTCGCTGCTCATACTTAAAAAAATTATGAGATTGGCATGTGGGGGCATGTCGGAAAATTAGGAAAGCCAACTTAAGACCAAAATTAAGCCAAAAAAATTACAAGTGGACAGGAAATATTACAGATTAATGTCGCTGCTTTTGCAAGTTATTGATAATTTGGAATGTATAAAAGTACATTCAAAACCGTGGGGGCCCAGAATGCATTTAGTGATAACAAAGTTTAAACGGATGAAATGCATTTAAAACATCACATTACAACTTGATTACATCAATAAGGGAATTTTACCAGATTTAACAGTTTCTTGCGTATATTTGTCTAGCTAAAAAAAGTTGCACCCAAAAACTGCCAGCTTTTGGATAGTATCCCTATGTTTATTTTTTTTTTTAAACATAACTGTACCCTAGTTAGGGTTGTGATAGCTAGGCCAGGTGGCGATTCTTAATGCACACTCCCTATAGTGCATAGTCCAATGTTGTTATTGATATTCATAATTCAACACTGATATCAATGACTACGCTGTCAAAAAATTGCTAAATGGCCACACCATGTGATGTTGGCAGACACAACCAAATATGTAGAAGCCATTTGCAACGAAAAGTGCTGTAAAATAGCTGATATTGACATGTCACTTTGAAAACATCTTAAAATTTATCATTTTAACAGACTAATAGGATGACCAATACGATGCAATTTCCTGTTTGCGATTCGTCAATCCTGTAACATAAATCGAGCATAGCAGCCATTTTCCTTTTACTGCTGAAACTCCTGAAACAGTATATCGATAAGCCGAATCATTCTGATTGGCTGTAAACTTTTTCGTTCTTTTGTTGAGAAGCGACTATAGCATGTGGATAATTACTGAATCAACCACGCAAATTAACAGTAATGAGTGGCTGTAAATGTATACAGCTAATGAGCACTGTGAATATGCATCACAGGTTCTGTGATACCAGTTATAACCATCACAATATTCTGTAATACCACCCTTATTTTTTACAGTGTACTTAGGGTTGGTGATAGCTAGGGCCAGGTGGCGATTCTTGCTTCCCACATCCTAGTTCATAGTCCAATCTTGTTATTGATATATATAATTCAAGACTGATATGAATGACTGCTGATAGAATATTCTGAGAATTTGTTCCCTTGAGAATCACGCAGCTTCACTGCCATGCTACGAAGCTGTGCACCAATACAGAACAAGTCATGTTCTTTTAAATTCTGAGATCCAATTTTGTTGGGACTATATATTTAAAATGTTAGTTATATGTCACCAAATTCGCAGATTGCTTACTTAATGTTTCGCGTCCATGATACCTTAATATATCTTTGATGACATCCTTATGGAGACCTTTTTAGACTGGAGATAACGAGATTGTACCAGGCAAAGAGCGCATATTGTTGTTTTAGGTTATCTACCGTTAGCGATTATTTTCAACATTGAACAGTATCAATTCTTCACACGTATCTATACAATTAAATAATAACGTCATACTGACACGTCGATTTCTGCCACGTTCATCCAGTATAAAGCCATAGCCTGGGAAAAGATACGGTAGAGTAAAATCAAACCTCTTCTGGCCAGGTCTTATAACTCAAGATTTCATCATTTCAGGTAAGTTGCATGCAGACCACACATTACATTTAGGTTTGTTGATTAAATCATCTTCAGGGTGAAATCCATACCCAATAGGATAATATTTACATTTGAAATGGTTTATTATGATCCGGACAGCACCACCACGTTGAAATGGACGAGAAGCAAGAAGATTTGGAGGTTATACACGACATCCTTGGACATCCACCTGTACATCATCAGTGAATTGAAAGCGCGTTCGCCGCCATTCTTGCATGCAAGAATTCTTCATTGCAAGAATTTCTCGAATGCAAGAATGGCGGAGCACGTACTTTCATGATCGACTAATGTAATGGTGGAATAAAAAAGGATCTCGAGTGGCAGGACCAACATCACTTTGGACATATTGATGGTGATATTATTTTTGGTACCACAAGTTTTTTTCCCATTCGTTCTTTGCAAGATAGCAATCCGTACTTGCACATGTAATGTCATGTACATGTACATGTATGTTAACCCGGATCATCTTGGAGCCATTCAGGGTTCCCATAACTTTTTTTAAATGAAATTTCCTCACATATTGCTCGCATCTAAGTTATATTTCTAGGAATGTGTAGGCCAAACAGGTGAAGATTTAATGAAAAAACTACGATGGTTTGCCGCACAGCAAGTCCACCTATTTAAATTGTTGAGAATGTTATATAGTTCATTTTCTCTTCACGTCAAACCATGATTGTTTAAATTATTGCTATCACTTTTAAGTAGTTTCGGTTGAATAACATGTATACGTGCCGGTATGAACAAAATGTATAACCTCGAGTGTTCTTATTGTATGAAATAAAACTTACAATTTGGGTGGATTAATGTGGGCTTGCAAACTTATTTAAAATCTCATACTGTGAGCACCAAAAGTCATCATCCAACCCATATTTTCAGATGTTTATAGCTATAAAATATAAACTACATTATGAAACTTAACAATTCTTTTGACCATTTCTTTATTGAAGTGTTCTTAACATCATGTAAAAGTTTCAGGTTACAGTAAATTCATTTAAATTAATTATTAACAAATAAAGGCCAACTCATCAATTTTTATGAGTCAAAAGTCATCATCCAAGGATATTTGGCTAACATTTTAAAACAAAAAAAGATAATTTAGTACTACTTCAGTACTTTGTTGGTCGTCCCTGGCTTTTAATAACTGCTGTCAATCTTCTTGGCATAGATTGCATTAACTTCTTAGTTACTTCTGCTGAGATCCGTTGCCACTCTTCTAAGATGACTTCTTTCAGCTTACAAATACTGGAAATCTGATGTTTTCTAATTTGCTTATCTAAATGTTCCCACAAATGTTCAATTGTGTTCAAGTCTGGGGATTGGGGAGGGTAGTCAAGTATTTTTGGAACTCTATAAAGCAGCTACTCCTTCACAAGCTTGGATTTGTGCTTGGGATCATTGTCTTGTTGGAATGTCCAAATTGGATCCAACCTTAAATGGGCAACTGATGGCAATAAATTGGTTTGTAGAATGTCAAGGTAGTCTTATTTTTTTCATTATTGACTCCACAAACACCAAATTGCCCACTCCAGATGATGACATGTACCCCCAGACCATTACTGAGCCTCAACCATGCTTTACAGTAGATGTAAGATTATGCTGATGGAACTCTGAGTTTGCTGTTCTCCAAAATTTAGGCGGTTGTTTTGTTTCAACACGTTCAATTTTACACTCATCTGAAAAAAGCACATTGCTCCAATATGAAAAATCAAAGTTTTTGTACTTTTTACCAAAAGCCAGTCTTTTCTGTTTATTGACTTGGATATGTATGGCTTCTTTCTTGGTGATCTTCCATTTAAACCAGCATTATTAAGCACCCGCCTTACTGTGCTGGCACTAACTGGAGTTCCAGTAGTAATTAAAGAGTTTTTAGCAACTGTTACAGCTGATGACAAAGTATTTTTCTTCACATCACAAACAACTGCACGTTTTACAATGCGAGAGAGCTTATGGGCGATTGACCGATGTCGTCGGACAATCTTCCCACCTTCTCTGCAGAATCCGCTCGGGGAATGAGGTCGGAGGATGAGAGGATAGGGGTCGGCCCGGAGGGGGTCCGAATTAATAGTGGGGGCAGTCCGTTGTACGTCGGGAAACGGTAGGGTCGGGACCTGAGGTCGGGATCGTTAGGATCCGATGGGGCAGTCCGACCGGAGGCCGACAGGATGACGGGTCGGGCGGCGGACTCGGCTGGTCTCAGAAGTCGGCTCAGGAACTAGAATCGGATCTTTGACCCGTCGGGGTCGCCACAGGAGTCAGCGACAGGCGATGATCGGGAACTCACTTCCTTCGGAGGTCGGGAAACCAAGTCTCTTTGGTCGACTCAGGTATGAGTCGGGTCGGGGCGGGCTTCGACTGGCTGGCTCGGGAACCGGACGACGGAGAGTCCGCGCAGAATGTCGGACGTGGGCTGCAATCGGGAAGGCACGAACGAGTCTGTGGCGGCTTGTGTATCGGTCGACTTTATTTCGGTAAAACCACAAAGTTCTGGTACAAGAGGCGGCTCGACTGTGCGAGCGGCGGCAAGTAAGAATCAGTTGCGATCTCTGATCCCAAGTCAGGAGTAGGCTGAGGCAGGCAAGAGCTGGTGTCGAGCTGTTCAGGCAGACTGAAGTCTGACTGCCGTTTTTGGGCTTTTAAGGGGTAGAAAGGGGGAGTTTTTCACACCTCAGGGGTATGGGACCTTCTATTGGGCTGAAGGTTGGGGATTCCCTCTATTGGCCTTGAGAAAGAGAGTGGTGCCCTCTGTAGGGTGACGTCATGGGGATTAGTCCCCTGGTGAGAGACGTCAGCCTACTGGGGCTAGCGTCCTCTGTTGGTCTGGTTGAGCGATAAGTACGATAGGTTCGTTATACTCCCCCAAATTCAAGCTAGTGCGATTTTCCTACTGGGTTGTATTTAAATTAGGAACAAAGAAGGGCTTAGAGCTCTCAACCTATGTAGACAATGGGAAGCAAGGTAGCAACAAAAAACATAAAATGGCAAGATTTGTACTCAAAGTGCTGACGGAAACAAGAGCATGCAACAGGAAATGCTGTCATGGGGTCCCGGCATCCGTCTGTGTGGCCGTGGACCAGGTTCTGCATATTCGTCTAGGTGATGGGTCTCTCTTATACTGGCGATGGATGAGAGA
>JAQFYZ010005109.1:0-10008 GCA_034695085.1 Cylindroiulus punctatus
TAAAATATTCTCAAACGTCCATAACCGTGTCGGACTCTTCTTTAAATTGAGCGGGCACGACCAACCTGTCCGCCAAAACCTTATCTCATATAAAAATACTGAGATTAAACTCAATAAAACAGATACTGAATGTTATCTTGAGGGGTTTTAAGCGCTGTTAGAGTATTATTCACGCAGAATTTAAGCGGGAGTATTAGTAGTAGGAAGCAAGAGTAAATTAGTCAGTCCAAAGACGTGCAGAAACAGAAGTGTCAAGTATTTATTGAACATCACATTGTTGTTATCAAGCACAGAAATTCATGCTAGCAGCGCAGGTTACAAAAACAATGAAAAATGAGTGGAGAGAAGTTTCAGTACCATTGCCTTAGATGTCAGCGTGACAGTCGGGAACACTTTCCGGATAATTGCAGCTGTCGATAGCCGGATCAAAGACCAGTCCAGATCCGCAATGGAACGTGTAGACTGACCAGGTGCCATAGGGGGTTGGGATGCAGTTGTAGAAAGTTGTGCAGTCATTGGGATCAGCCTGGAATCCTTCCTTCTTGCAGACATCAGAGGGGGTTGGAGTGGGAGGGACGTATGGGGTGGTGGGGGGAGGGGTGGGTGGCTTCGTGGTGGGGGGTCCGGTGTAAGGGGTGGTGGTCGGTGGGGGTGGGGGAGGAGGGTTTGTGGTGTTGGGAGCGATACCTCTGATGTACTGGTTGATCACACCCAGCAGGGGATAGGCCTTGGGGCCACAAGATGGCTGGAAGTCATCGGTTTCAATGGACCAGATCATGGCGCCGCCCAAACCCTTGTCATTGGCAAACTGACACTATAAAGAAAGAAACGAAAATTTAGCTAGGACCCTATAGGCCATAATCAAATCCGGATATCTGCTCTATGGGGATGTTCAAGTATTGTGTCATCATCTTAGGGCATCCAGTTTCGAAAAAGAAATGCTCTTCTGAAAATGTGATTATGTCATTACTAGGAGAGTAGATGTGGGGGAAGGGTCTAAAAATCATGAAAATGCAGTGATAATATTTCAACGTCCTAAGTGCATCGATTATTCAATGACTTTTAAATAATTCATGTCTTTTGAATGATCAAAGTTATCGTTATATTGTTGTGCCAAGCCCCTTTCCTCTCATATTCAGTTAAAGTTCAGTTGTTGACCAATGGTAATCGCCGTATGAAAATGAGATGGCAATATCTTAACGTTTTAAATGCATCGATTGTTCAAAGGCTTTCAAATAATTCATGCTTTTTTGAATGATGGAATCGATCGTTATATTATTATGCAAAGCACATTTCCTCTCATATTCAGTAGACGTTCAGTTGTTGATGATGCAAATTGATGGTAAAGTTTAACACTCCTAATCCCACGTTACAAAAATAACTTGTGAAAATGGAATAAAAAAGACCACATTTTTAAAAATCGGTAGGAAGTTATGATACATATACCGTATTTGAAATTATTAACTTGCACGATACGGCTAAAACATCATATATACAATGTCACGCAGGTTAAATTGCTTACCTTTGCAGCAATACTATCGACATCATCGTAACCAATCCACTGATTTCCTTTGTACACATAAGGAGCTTGGTAATAGGTATCAAACACGTATGTGTATCCGCCTGCCTGAAGATCTACGCAAATCTAAAGTTAATGCAAATATAAGATCGATCAGAGAACCTGTGAAATATTGAACAAATGTACTGTAAATCAATGACATATTGTGATCAATATAACACTATGTACCTCATTGTAACCCAGGGTTCCTGCCTGTCTGGTATACGGTCCGGCATCACCTGGTCCATAGGTAGGTGAATAGAAATCTGTAACTGCTGGGTCAGCCAATGCGAAATTGTGGCCATAGGTTGGAATTCCCAAATTAAGGATGCTCGCGGGGGCGCCCAACTGCAGCCAGTAATTAATGGAATATTCCTGCCAATTAAACACAAATTCATTTCATTATTTTTAATTACATCTGAGAATTAAAAATAAATTAAAAAATAACAGTGTTTTCCAATACCGGGAAATTCTTCTTAATGAATTCGTCTTAACAAAAATACGACGAATAAACACCTGTTGCTACTTGCTAGTAATATAAAAGTCATTAACTTACATCGTTGAAAGTTGCTTCCGATTCAGATTCGCCAGGTCTGGAGTTGAGAGGGGCATTTTCTCCCGTAAATGGTTCCCAAGAACCTATTTTTTTAAATAAATTGTTACTTTAATTTCCACACTTTATGTAAAGGGTCGTTCAAGTATTATGCCATGCATCATCGCAAAGGGAGGGGTCAACATAATATTTCAACGTTCCCTTAAAACAATAAAAAATATGTTGCTTGACACTCACCATGATAATCGTAGGCCATCACATTGATGAAATCAACGTGTCTGTTAAATTTAAAAATATTTCAATGAGGTGAAATTCGATTGATTTTATCCCTCAAATATGCTATGTTTCTTATTTTCTTACTGGACAATTTCCGGGACATTATAGGCGGCATCGATTGTTTCTTTTCCAGCTGAAACTGCAATTGAGAGCAAGTATCCTTTGGCGGCGAATGACTCTTTCAGTTCCTATTAAAATTAAACACATGTATTGCCTATTTTCTCATCTGTATTCTCAATCTTTACTGCTCATTATGTTTTTTTAATGGAATTCCGATTTAAGTAATACTGATTTACTAAGTTAGATATTTTAAATAAGACTGCAAGTTTACATGATTTCAATGTTTTATCGAACTTGAAACATTACATCAACCTTACCTGCAATAATGCTGAATATGCCTCCTTGTCAGATGCAACTCCACCACGTTCGTCAGGGTATTCCCAATCCAAATCGAGCTAAATTTGAACAATTGTTGAAATTACAAAGTTGATAGTTGTGGTTGTTTTATCTCACGTAATTTTAAAATCCTCCCAACAATATTTAAATTTATATGGTTCTGTTCTTCACATTTCCCAGACATCAATTTTTTTCTTATCTTCTAACGTTATTGTGTTTGCGCACTTACAGCTTATTTAAGATTAGAAAATCACATAAGATCATATGAGCCTACCCCAACGAATCCATACGTTTCCAAGAACGGAACAATAGAGGCAACAAAAGTAGCTCGTTTGGTTGGATCATTGGCCATGGTTGAATAAGTCACTGGATTTTCGTTCCACCCACCAACACCGAGCATGCATTTCAAGTCTGGATTTATAGTTGCCAAATTGGTGAATCTGTTGAAAGCACCTGTTTTATCAAAAGAAAAAATCCTTTAAAAATTGAAAAAAAATCAAAAGATTTAAAAGTTAAATAGCGATGGGAAATATTTATTTACCTTTGCCATAGTTGTCATATAAATCGTTATACGTATCCAAAGACTTAATCGTCCACGTATTGCCATCAAGACCGGCGAAAGCGTAGATTACATGAGTGCAAACATAAGGGTCGATATTTTCTGGATCGAATTTGCCTATAAATAAAAACATAAATTAGATACTGGAAATTCGTATGGCATTATTATGATAAAATTAAATTTATACCTAAATCTGGCCTGTAGGTGGCCCATGATCCGTAATAGCACACCACCCTTCGACCTGAGTCAGCGTAGATGTTATTTGCATCATTTGCTAATAAAATAACAAATAAAAAACATGGTTAGAAGATGCTATTTGATAACAGCCCTGAAGCTTTTAGGGTTTTGCATAGAAATATCATAGAATTTGTTCTAACTAGGTCTATCAACTGAGATATTAATTGCAAAGGTCATTACAGCTGTTTTATTAAGAACGCATAATATATTTTAAGCAATTAGCAGAAATAGCACTAAACATTTAAGAATAATGAATGAACTTTCTTCAATTTTAAATCAATATGTCATGACTTAAAACTGAAAAAAGGATGAGCTGATAATTTAACCCTAGAAAAATTTTAAACAATGTAGTCCTTATTAAACAAAAATAGATGTCTAAAATTAACAGTATATTAAGTAATGGCAACCAACAGACCTCTTTGAATTGAATTTGATAAGGCTGAATATACAATCGCCAATGAGACGATGCAAAACAATGAGGACTTCATGATGCCCGGAAGACCTTTGGAGAAAAGTGTTCAAAAATTGCACAATAGGTGCTTTTATATGAGACGACACCAAAAATGAGACGACTGCTGTATTGAAACTGCTGCTGAACACATGATCAAAACTAAAGGTCGAATATCGGAATATTCCGATTAAAATCACTGATTTCTGTCAAGTGGTTTTGGAGTGATTTGGGCCTCAATATGGGTTCCTCCCAAAGATAATGAGCTTTTTTGCGAAAAAAAGTAACATTTTTTCCATACATATTAAATGAGACATTACACATAACATGCATGCATATAATGATTGATGTACTTTCCCCCAAAAGTGAGTTATTTGTATATCTCGTATATCAGGTGAAATATTTTTGCGGGACCATCAATGGTTACTGTCAATCTACTTGTACACAATACACATTGGTATCATATAACTGGCTTAGTAACATCTCCTAAAATTACCAGTTATACAGATACTGTATGGTTTTAAGTAGCTGCTTGCGAAAATGGTGAGAGAATTATCTAAGAAGGATTTCCTGTCGCCAAGTTGATAAAAAGCTATCAAAGAATGCACTAACGATTAGAGTGTAGAGCACTTCTAAAATGCAAGTTAATACTGCAGATAACGAGCATCCAGTTTGAGTTGGATGCTATAAATATCTACTACATGTAGTAAGGCAGCTAATCTGAGATAAAAGGGCCTATATCTAATTGATTAAATTAGGCTACCTTATTACCCATTTATCAGCCACGTGATCTACTTCCGAACTGCTCTTCAAATTTTCCTCACTAAGGAATTATGGAAATGCAAAAAGCACCCAATTATAATTACACATAACTTGTTTTAATTTGGCAATTTTACGATACAGTAATTGGAAATTAAAGTATAGTGAAGTCATTTTGACAGGTTGTACAACTGTGCACTTTCAGTGCGTATGTAATGGATTCAAAGTAGAGTATTGATTTCTATTTTTTAATTCAGCCAACAGACGAAATACTCGTAAAATTTTATGATGGAATTAAGCTACAAGCATGCTTTAAAATTCTTGCTAGTTTTAATTTATTCAATGTATGGCGACTATATTCAATACTCAAAAACTTGTTATTCATCAAAAGTTATAACACATTGTTAGTTAATTAACTGTCAAATAATGTACAAATTAACAACCACAACAAAAATCCTCACACCCTCGTATGGACTTTTATTACTAAAAATCTATGTCAGAAATAGGTTTTGTACACTAATTTTGAACCCTGTGTCCTCATTCATCAACATTCCTAGACGCCCTCTGGCCTTCCCAACTGATAGCGTTATCATTGACCAAATGTTTTTCCGACTTTTCCAAAAAATAGAGCAAAACTTTTTAACTAAAAAATTAACAATGAAGTAAATAACATGAAAAAATAGTGCGTGAAACCTCCTTCAAAACTTTGTCACAAATGATAAATCATTGCAAAACCCATTGTTTTGCAGATCAGCAATATTGATATCGACATTTGGCCAACCCTCCCATACCTGTCCCAAGATAACATAAGACTTGAACGTCCCTATATTATTTAAATATATCATTTTCACTTTTCAATAAATATTATAAATAATGCAAGTTCAGACATGCTTATTGCGTTATTTTTTATTAATTGGTTAGGTAAAGCGTTGGATGCAAGGTGATGGGAACATCATTCGATGTGTGGTACAGAGCAGTTAGTTTTGCAATGGTTATGAGAAGATTGAAGAAATGCATGGCAGGGTGATGATTAGTGGAGTTAACTTCTAAGTTTGTCGTTGATGGCAGTTAGAAGAGGATAAGCCTGAGAGCTGCAGGTGGCTTGAAAATCGTCGGTTTCAATGGACCAGATCATAGCACCACCCAAGTTATAATCGTTAATATACTGACTCTGAAGAAATTAATAACAAACCAATGATTAATAATTGCAAACAAAAGATTACAAAGTGAAAAGGTAAAGACAGTGTATTATTTCAAACGGATTATTTTTTTTTTTTTTTCCAAGTGGATTACCTTTTCTTCAATGCTTTGGACATCATCAAAGCCAACCCACTGATTTCCTTTGAACATGTAAGGAGCTCGATAGTCTTGGTCATAATTGACAGTCCATCCTCCATCATTCAGATACAAGCAGATCTGAATTGTAATTAGCAGCAGGAGTTTAGATGACGGAATATTATCAAATTGTTTTTTTTCTTTCGAAATTAGCAGGAATCTTACTTCATTGTATCCCAAGGTGCCACCTTCTGCAGTATAAGGTCCAGCGGCCCCTGCTCCACTGGAGGGTGAATAGAAATCTGTTTGGCTTTCATCTGTAAGAGTATAACTATGCCCATAGGTTGGTATTCCCACATTAATTATGCTGGCAGGCGCGCCCAATTGTATCCAGTAATTAACAGCATAATCCTAAGAATCAAACGTATGCATTTCATTAATAATTAATTGGGTTTCAAAAGTGTTTTTCAAAATATGTAGTAGAAATAAATGTACAAAAGGACGTTCAAGTACTATAGGTGAGGGGGTAGACAAATGATGACGGAAGTAGAGGGGGGTTGGCTAAATGATGACGCCATCATTTGTACTGTATTAAACATTAGTTAAAAACCATGTACGCTCGTATAAACCTTCATCATTTGTTATTTAGTTAAAATAATTTCTGCTCACATTTTAATAAAAATGTTTAGCATTTAGCAAAATGAGGTCGAAAAATATTGATGAATGCTGAAGGAGCATGGGGGAGGGAGTTCTGAAAATCACGAAAAATCTGGTGACATAATATTTGAACGTCCCCCTCAATTGGTATCAATTGTTATTGAGCGTATTTTTTAAACTGTAAATACCACGTTGAGTAGTCGCTCATCATCTGTTTCCCCTGGCCTGGCGTACAGAGGGGCATTTTCTCCTGTAAATGGCTCCCAGTCACCTTTTGAAAGACCACTGGTCAATTTCTGACATGAAACACTTGGCCAAGAAAGATATATCTTCAAGTGTTCTTACCATGGAAGTCGTAAGTCATCAAGTTTATGAAATCCACTTGCCTATTTTGATTAAAATTGGAAAGCATTACAATTTGATTCTTTAGGTGAATAGATTTTTTTTAGCTTGTTCACATACTGGACAATTTCTGGTACGTTGTATGCTGCATCGATGGTGGATTTTGAAGCTGCAACAGCAACCGACAACAAGTATCCATTAGCAGCAAATGATTCTTTAAGTTCCTAAAACATTTCCAGTAATGCACATTTTAGAATCACATGTACTGTGTTTTTAATGCTCCAATTCAATTTTATGTTTGAATAAATGTTTAAAAATAATTTTTACTTTCACATGTTAAAATGTGAAATATTATAACAACCCTACCTGTAACAATGCAGAATATGCTTCCTTGTCTGCAGAGGTTCCTCCACGTTCATCAGGGTACTCCCAATCCAAATCGAGCTGTTAAAACATGTTGATAATTTAGAATATTTTCCTTTTTTAGAAATCAATGCATTGCATAAATTCAACCTACTCCATCGAAACCATATTTCTCCAGGAATGGAGTCACAGAGGCAACAAAGGTAGCTCTTTTAGCTGGATCGTTGGCCATATTTGAATATGCTACAGGGTCCTCATTCCAACCACCGACACTAAGTATGCACTTTAAGTCTGGATTAATAGTTGCTAGGTTGGTGAATCTTTCATAGGCACCTTTTTGACCAGAAAAAAAAATTCATATTAAGCATTTCGAGCAATCAAATTGCAAATAATGCAAGACGGATAAATTAATTTTCTTCAGATAAAATTCTGCATTTCTTCACCTTTGCCACCGTTGTCGTACAGGTCGTTATATGGATCCAAAGAATAAATTGTATAAGTGACATTGTCCAAACCAGCGAAGGAGTAGATCACATGGGTGCAAAGGAAGGGGTCGATATTTTCAGGATCAAATTTTCCTACAAATTCGTCAGTGAAAATCAGTTAATTGATGAAAACTCTTAGAAGTAAATCAAAACTCAATTATGTACCTAAGCCTGGTCGATATGTGGCCCATGATCCATAATAGCACACTATTCTTTTGTCCCCATCGTTAACTTGTTTGGCTGTTCAAATTAAATTTCATTAGAAATTATCTCGAAAAGGCAATGATGTCTTCACAGTGTTATATTTAAAGTCAAATTGAAAGGTACACATTCTGTAAATTGTAACTCAGTCAATGCAATAATAAAAAAAACATTTTGCAAATATTCGTCTTATAAAACCAACCTCTGTGGAGAGCATTTGAGTGTGCTGAATATACGACCGCCAAAGAGACCAGAAGAAATAAAACGGCCTTCATTGCTACTGGAAGATGTTTGGTGAAATGTGCTTAAAATTGAGCTATGATGCTTATTGTAAACTATATAGATATATCGCTCACACTTCACCTCCGCTCATCACATGATTAAAACCAAAGACGACGAACATGATGATTCCGATAAATGATAAAATTACTTTCGAAACGCGTTCAGTTGTTTCATTGCAGGGTTTTCCCGAAACTATTATGATAAATAGTTGATTAACCGAGCTTTATGCATTGAGAACCACGAGAATGTCTTTTATTTTAAGAATTGTTTTGCTATTTTCTGAGTTCTTATCCAAATACAGTATACAGCGCATATGTCTGCCAAGTATACATGTATGGCTCATGTCTGTGTATATCAGCCAGGCCATAGCATATATCAATTGATTTTATATATGCATTTAATATTGTAACCTACAATATATGCTTGATGCTTGTCCAGCTTACAAGAATGACACATATCCTAGATGTCCCAATTAATTTAACCTTTTATGTTTTTTTCCTGTATGAATTTTTGTGTTTAACCTCAGATACCCTAAATCAATCTAAAAATACAATTTATTTAGCTGCCCATCCGGCGGGCAATCACTGGCAGTCAACGAGCCTACTTTCTCATATTGTCTACATGCATATGCAGGGGCGAAGCAGGGTCTAATGTGTAGTGCCGCTGCCCAGGTATGGTAAGCGTGAATTGTCAAACATGTTGTCGAAAACTAACATAACTTAAATGTACGAATGTAGCTATAGCTCTTGACAACAAACATATTAGCTAAACTCGTTTTAAAACTGCACCAATCACACCATTTTCAGCTCATCCGCTTCACAGATTAATCTAGATGCATCTTAGATACCTGCAATTGATATATGAAAGGTTTGAAGAGGTTTAATAGATAACATAAAACGTCCTCAAACCTGTTCTCAAAACGATAGAAATACGAACATTATCGCAGCAGTAATAGATAAAGATATAAGAAAAAACTATAAAAAGCTAAAAGGCATTCTTTATTTAGCTAATCCATGACTAATATACTGCATTATTCTGGTTTGATCAAAACTGAAAGTCACTGTTCGATTAAGCGAGATACTTTATAAGTTAAATAATTTAAAAAAAGCTTAACCGAAGTGATAAAATTACAGGTAAATAACATTTGAGCGTTCGTCCCTAATTTATCGAACACGTAATATCAGCAAAATCATTGCTAATATCACATGTTCTGGTTTATAGCTCTGCAAGGTAAAAATGCACAATAAGTGTGCACTTACCTTACAAAGATGTACATTTTCACTTTTACAAGCAATTTACTTAACGGTTCTAATATTAACGGTAAGAATATGTAACTGTATAATAATATATTACCTGTATCATTTTTATAAACAACAAGGGCCATAAAACTCCTAATTTATTTACTTCACAACATGAACTAAATGCTACAAACCCCTCTACACATCGGTGTGTGTAAGGCAAAGCTATCCACAAAAATGTTGACAGAGCGCCAAACTTAATTCGTCTAAACAATTCGGCCGCACCCTGTATTTTGACCAAACAATAGCTCTGAAGGAATATTATTGATTTCTTCGCTTTAGTATTTTCTCACAAAAGGCCCTGTCTCACACGACCTAT
>JAQFYZ010005110.1:0-10001 GCA_034695085.1 Cylindroiulus punctatus
TTTTTGTTGAGCTCCTTCCTCTCACCAGTGGCGCTGTATGCGAAATACTGGACTTAGTCAATCGCAAACTGGCGATTAGGATTCTATTCGTCGGCGCTTTCAGCCCAGTTCCATCTCTTCGTAGTTCTACTATAGGTGAATTTCCTTGTACAACAATTCTCATTCCTGATGAGGTGGCTTAAGCAAGTCTTGACTCGCAATTTTTTTTTTCATGTTCTTACTGATTGTTGCAACTTCCCCCATCATTTCCTTTGGTACGAGTTTTTTTTCGAAATTAGCTGCCCTCGTGGCCAAGCCGTCATAAGTGGTTGTGTCGAGAATTTGTCTTAGCTGGAGCTCATCCATGTGTAATGTGAAAGGTTTTTCTTGTATGGCTGAGTGCAAATATGGTTGGGTTTCCAACCGGGCAATTTAAGTTTTCTAGGATTTCTAGCATTTACCAACATACCTGAAACTGCTTTCTATTGTGCACTTTCGCCCAGTTACACTATACACCTATTCTGACACTCTTCTGTAACAGTCGGTCGGCTTTTACAAGTAGTTAGTGTCATAAACTACGATGTAATGTGAAAGGTTTTTCTCGTACAGCTGTATGGCTAGGAGCAAATATGGTTTGTTTTTCAAATTGGGAAAATCACAGACATACAGAAACTGCTATCTTGCACATTCGACCAGTTCGACTACTTTTTTTTCTGTGGAAGTGAGTTTTGCAAAAAAGTCAAAGTTTTACTTGGATTGAGTCGTCGGCAGCTAGCTCTGTTGGCGTCCCTGTGCTAAAGCGCCATAACACGTGTCGGAGGAACGGCAAGATGGCGCCGCGTTTTAAAGTGCCCCATCAGCAGTCGGCTCGACGATGAAGAGCTTCAGATTTTCTTAATAGAAAACTGTTTTGGGAAAATCAATGGCAGCTTTATGGCGTCGTTAGCATATTATTTGTCGCCATTTTTTCTCGTTCGGATGGCGTCGCTATTTCGCAGCATTAGCCCATGAATTGGCCACATTCCCCCAAAATTGCTTATTGTTTTCTGCATGTTATTGAGCGGCTTGTGCAGCCATTACGTTTTACTGCTCGATTTCGAGTTTTCCCTTTCTCTCTAGGCGCAATTGGCACTCCCTACTCAATGGCATTGCTGTGTTTGTTCAATATATGATCATACGGTTTTTTGAACCAGTAGTGCTGATGTCAGGTTGACTGTGCTGTAGAAAACCATATTGCTGTGATGAAATCTGCGAGGCATTCGTACTACCTCAGATATGGCCTGGATTGTGAGGTTATTTTAGTCGGTTTGATATCAATTTCCTAAAGACAAATTTGAATTCGGCAAGATTTTTTTTTACTTTAAAGAATAAAATCTAAAATTCTATAGTTTGAATGTGGTTTGATAAATTGGTAGTTTCGAGTTTAAGTCGTATTTCCCTAGTTTGAGCAAGATTTTTGTCATTCTTTTCTTATATCCGATGCGAATCCTATGTTTTCAACAAGATCGTAGTGCATTTAAATTGCACTTTCCGACGTGTCTGAATTTGAATGGCAATGTGTCACTTCTGAACTTGTCTGCAGTCACGAGAGGTCACTTTCCCACTCTTTAAAACATCTTTGCCAAAAGTTTTCAGATTTTTCCGAACGTTTGTCAAACCCATATTGATCCTCTTACAAATTGCAATTTTAATGAATCTTGACATTTCTAGTCGCCGTTTATTCTGACATTTGCTATCTTAGCTCTCTTGTGCTTGATGGAGCTGGACAGAGTTCGCAAGATTTCCCAGTCCCGTATTGAATTGTTAAAACGTTTGTGTTTTGATGGTTGCGGGAATAACCGCGAAGACTTTCAATGATTTTGCACAAAAAATTGTTGTGGGTCGTGATTTTTGGAGCAAGTGTAGTCAAACTATTCGAATTTTTGTTTTGATAGGTGGTATTTGAAAATTCCACTTAAGTTATTACCGTACGTGTGCATGTACTGATGTTTTATTCAGATAATAACGGCCCTGAACTTGTTTGTGCCGAAATACATGTACAAAGATTATTGGTGATTATTAACAATGACACCGTTGAAAAATAATCAGTAAATTGGGATTCAGTACATGCACGTATGAAAATAATCAGAACATAATCATTAAAAAGCAGCTAAGTTTGTTGCGTACGTCGTTATTTCAAAAATGCTGAGTGTGGCACAATTTCTCTCGCTGACTTAAAACCCTTCCACTTAGTGCAGTTTTCTTCGAGTTTTTTGTCAAGGGATGCCGAAATCACTTTAAAATGGCGAAATAATTGCGTCGGCTCTGGGCTTAGACGTGCTTTCTCTCGGATGGAAAAATCTCATATTTATTTATTAAAGCCATTCCAATGAAATTCGTGCATTAAGAGCACCCTAAGCTTTTTTGTATTATTTTTGCTTTGAAAAAGTGCGAGAAAAGCGCGTTATTTTCGCGTGCTAAAGCTCGCTCCGTCTAGGGCTGAAGGTAAGAGTAGCTGTAATCCTTTTGCTGAAATGAATGCAAAAAAATCGAAAAAGCCGTCTTTGCATAAATATTAATAGAAAAGCGATGGGGAAAACAATAGGGACCCGGGCCTGGTTCTTTTGTTTTCGATCTACACGATACTCGTATCATTGTGAAATATGATCCTCTAATACTCTGCCTCATTGGGAACAATCTCTGGTATTAAAAACATGGCGTCGAGGCCATGCAACGTTGCGTGGGCTTTCGAGGATCTTTTTTTTAAAAAACTCGTTAATTATGAATGCCTAAGCCGAGTGTGTATTGTTGTTCGAAAACCAACGGTGGTCCAATAAACCGGCGTTTGGAGACAGCGGTTAATTAACTGGAAAGTATCGGCTAATTACTGATGTCGTGGTGGGTAGGTTTTGTCGCTCCTGGGAACCTGCAAATTTTCAGAAATTTGAACTTCTTCGTATTTCTTGTTTTCTCTGAACCGTGTTGGCGTGGATGGGTTGTGCAGAAACGGCGTCCATCAAAAAGCTCACTTTTTGACCTCCTACCACCCAACCATCGGTATCGTTTCTACAAGAAGAATTACAAGGCTGCTCGAAAGTGCGGTGGGACTTTGGGGACACCCTGCACAAAATTTCGAAACCCAATTTCTCATTTACTGGTCAACATATTAAAATCATTTTTTGTAAGCATTAAGAGGGGCGTGCGTTTCTGGGATGGGACTATTGAAAAATTATGGAAATGCATTTGCTGTTAATAAAAACGATAATTCTATATTTGACCTTTTATTTTGCTTAATGGGCGGTAGCTGGCAGCACCTGCCGTCTGAATGGGAATGCGTGAGATTTACAGTTGTAGGCGAAATAAAGAACATGTCGAAAAATTCTAAAAACGAAATTTCTTATCATTTTATATAGTCCAGGAACTTTCTATCCATATAAACTTTGAATTAAAACATTTAGTTTCATTTGAATCTGTCCTATCTGTCCAAAATTATGTTCGAAAAATCACTTTCGAGCAGCCTTAATAATGGCTGCCATGGTCTGGCTGGCGATCACTGGAGATTGGACGACCAGATCGTTGATGGTTGGCTTCTTCGCATTGGACGATCGTCCAGCATCTTCCAGACGTTGATAAATCGTTGTGACATCTCGAATGGCAAGCGTCCCATCCGTGACGGAAGTGGCCTCTTTCCTAAGGGCTTAGGCCTGTCGCACACCCGACGCCTGGAGCAGTGATGTGTAATAGGCTTTGGGAGTCTAATGCCTTTGTAATAGGTGCATATATTTCAGGATTTTACAAATGTTCCCGGACTTAGCCGCCGTCGTAATTGAAAATACGCTCGCTATTTATCACCGTAATGCTATTGCCCGGGCGATAGTCATCTGTAATTTTTCTTGCCGGCTTATTCTCCTACATTTCCCTCTTTATTTATTTCTCCCTCTACAAATAGCTTGTGTATTATTACGAAAGAGAAAAAATGCCTCAGACTCTGGCCCGTGACAAATCGCGACTCTCCTCCTACACCAGCGATTTTTTTCCATGCCCAGATTATGAGCAATGGATGGAAATAGTGGCGCATGCTTGAAACATATTGAAAACTTCTTGAGGTGGACAATGGTCGTAGGCGATGCCTTTCCAATCGAATTCCATCCAGGAATGGGAAATGCGACTTCATAACTTGGATGGATCAAATTTCGGTAAAAAGTAGGACTCTTACGGTTGGTTCCATGTTTCACGTATTTGGTTCAGAGGGAGTGCCAGCAGATGGCGCTGTAATCGCTAGAATCGAAAATGGCATGTCTGTACACTAGGAAAACTCAAGATGGCGATTGGAATCATGTGACCAAATCGCCAGTGTTAAGTTCAATTTGTGAAGGCAATACGGACTGCGAACAACATCTAAAGATATTGTACAGTGTGAAAAAAATGACACGCTGTTCCAGAAAACACAGATTTTTACTGCATAGATACCATTTTCGAAGATATTCCCTGTGAACCAATTGCAAGAAAAAAACTAGACTTTTCTCAGTTTGGTGGCTGTTTTGCAGTTTTCAATTATTCTATTTTGTGAAATTTGAAATTGCTTCGGATAAATCAAAGTTCTGAAAGAAACACGAAAACACTATGCAAATAGATTGTTGACTACATAATTATATTTGAAAGGAGTGAACCACAATACAATTTTTTTAATGTGAAAATTTGTGAATGCCGAAAAAAGGTTAAGAGTTTTTGTTTGTTTTGTTTGCAATCCATGCGCATCGTATAACATTGCTCGAAGCTTGATTGTTTTCTGAGATGAAGGCACGTTTTAGTGACCCTAAAACGACTAAACCGATTTGGGATCACATTTTTTCTCATTTTCGCCCCATTTTGCTTCAAAGTTCTCTGTCGCCTAGCATCGTATCTGTCGCCCTCTTAAGAACCAGCAAACCTTTTCGATTCTTACTTTTTCCTCCAAATTCCTACTAATCATAAGTAGGAGAATGTTTACTCAACTAACTGCCGAGCTGCTTCTCTCTCTCCCAAATAGCAACAAATGCAATTCGACGAAACAAGGGCGAAAAAGGTGGGAGGAGGGGAGGGATGGGGGTCGTACGGGAGATTCGTCGCAGATTTGAATTTCATTGCTCGCATCTCTCGCATCCTGCAATGTGCAATTTACAAGTCAAACTAATTCAATATTTTGGCGAGAGGAGAGTGTGTGCCTCACACGTGGCAAATGTTTGCCTGGGCCCTAATGGGATCGTGCAACAGCGGCGGCGGCGGCGCAATCATTTGGATATAATCACGTTGCAGCAATAAAGAGTAAACAGCTCATTTGAAATCGTTGCGAAGGCATTAAGTAAATCATTTGGAGAAATGTGAAAAAGCTTTGCAATTACGGAAATCAACGAACACGCCGTTATTCAAGCGCGAAAACACGACCTGATAAAAACCCTGCGCTCGAGCTAAAAGCGAGTCGTGGTGGGAGCAAATCTCGGAGAATTCTTGAGTTTCATCGAAATTGTCTCCTACGTTACTCGGTGCAAATGCTTAATGCAACGTGCCAATTAAAATTGCGCGAGATTTCGTTAATATGAATATGCAATATCTCCGTACATCAGGGTTCCCACTACCTCTGGAAAGTCAGGGAAGATAAGAGAATTTACTAGTGTGAAAACAACTTTAAAAAATGGCCGCGAAAAATTACCTAAAATGTAATTTATTATGCTGCCCGCCGGCAGGCAATCACTGCTAGCATACAAGCTCGCAGTGATTGCTTGGCGGAAGGGGCAGCTAACTAAATTACTCTTCAGGTTAAGAAATAAGACTCAAAATTAGAATTTAAAAACAAGAACGAATGCATTGCGACAGCTTGATTATTGTCATTTTTGTTTACTCTACAAGTAGGGTTAGAATATAAATGTTGTGCGCATTTGGAACGTATGTTGTTATCTCTATTATATTCTCAGGGTAATTTCAATGAATCAAAATCGGAGGATTACAGCTGTGAAAAATGAGTGCATCATTTCTTATGAATGTTGAACCACGAGCCCAACTAGAAATTGGCAGCGCTCATTTCAGTTCCTACGAAATTTGATTTTTGCCGCACCCCGTACAGCTAGATGTTCGGCAATTAAGCCAGTCTCTGAAAGATTAATTAATCAAACGGTTCGAGCCAGTGAATAAATGCGCTGGCTTAGGGGGAACATCTGCGGGAATCTTGCCTTTGCCTCGATCGCAAATCTGCCCCATTTTTCATAAGAAATGATTTTTTAATGAATGATTTTCGCGCACCATCTTTTTGTACAACAGCTTTTCACAAAAGCAAGCTAGAAAAAAAATAGCAAAAGCTACTCGCCCGTACGTTTATTGATTTTGTTAAAGGGATTGGGCACAGCGACATTTCCAAAGAAATCCCGATAGGATTTGTCCACGAAAAAGCTTTTCCTGCTCGGAAACTTAACACTGAACTGGATTGCTAAAAACTGAAAACGATAAAATAATGTAGATGTAATTTTTTTGGTCCTTTATCCCAGGGAATCATTTTGCAGCCTGTGTACAAATATTCCGATTTTGTCTCAGGCAAAAAATCGTGTCTTGTATAGCTGATATGTGTGACACTGTGGGATCAGCTTTTGCTTCTATTCTATTCTATTGTTATCCACTATGTTTACATGCAAACTAAGCCAAGTAAGTCTTCCACTAAGCCTGTTTCATACTGCTTTTACTCGACGTGTGTGTACTTGATTTAAGAATTTCATGGTGATGGTTTGATTCAATGCATCAAAAAAAAAGACCAGGTTAGTCGCCTTTTATCAGGCTTCACTTTAAGCTTAGATGATTGCCTGACTTCCTCTTTTGCGTTGGTGGTACATGTAAACTACTTGTAGATGCAGGGAAGTTCCCCTAACTCCTGATCATGAGCAGTTTGTAAATGGGGGACATGTTCTGTATCTGTTTTTAGCAACCCTCGGATAGACCACACCCCACAAGGCATTAAACGTACACAATGTATACTGTATGGTTTGCTGGTAGTTTGTCGTAGTTTTAGAATCGGTTGTCCAAGTCGTCCATCAACATTTCGTCCATTATCAAGTAGAATGAGTGGTCAGATTTAAGACCGGCATTTCATGCTTCATGCACGCCCATTCTTGCTCTACTTTTTTCTATTTTTCATTCATTTTTTTTTCTAAAAATGTTGTCTTTGCTTCTTTCCTCCCCCTCGGATTGGACTTTAGTTTCTCTACCATCTTGAATTGTAGCTGCTCAGGGTATACCCTCTGAGGAGATATATGGCCGTCGTTTATTTTGCTGATCTTTCGTTGCTTGGCTTCGGCGCCTGGCGCCGCAGTCTCTGGGCCATAAACTATTGGCGTCACCACTCTTGGAGCGCCATGAATTTCCACGGTCTTTTGAGGAAGGAAGTGCTCACGGCGTCCATGTTTTGCGCCTAATGGGCCATTGGTGCAAATGGCGCTTCCCCCAAATGACTTTGGTCCTTCCTGTAGTGTCATGGCGTTGGGGATGGCGTCACCGACTCGGTTTCAAGTGGCTGTGACCGACTGGCAAATGGCAAATTTGTCAAAATGCCCTTTGAACCGAATAAGGCATTGTGCTTGGGCAGCTTTGTGAGTTTTGTAAATCTCAGGAAGTGAATTTCTCTCAACGTCTCTAAGGCTGGCAGTGATTGCCTGGAGATTTCTTCAGAAATCTTGTGGATTCACGAAGAATTAAAGTTTTAAACTTTTGCAGAATGTTGCAGTTTTCTTTTTCTGAAGTACTTGCAAAGCGTGCCGAATTCTTGTTGCCTTATAGTCATTTCCTGTTTCGCTGCATTTTCTTTCCTGCACTGACGATAAACTGACAGTTGCTGTCAATGAGAAGTTCCCAACCGTTACTGGAACTGTCTTCACTCCGTCCTCTTGTTAGCAACGCTCTGAATGATGGCATTTTCGAGATTCTGCTTTGAAATCTCTCAATCGTAATGATTTTTAAGTATTCGGGGAATGGCAAGCAGCCTCGCTTGATCAATGGCTGGCCCATTTTTTATCCCGTTGCTCTATTTTGCATCATGACAATGAATGATGGGAAAATAGTTGTGGTGTCGCGGTTTTGTTTCTTTTTTTCCAATTTAATTTACTTTTTTATTCCAATTCGTCCGACTCCTTTTAGTAAAGGCCTTATTTTCCGCCATTTTGAACACGTTGAAAAAAGCCCTCTCAAATCGGCGTGTGATCTGATTGGTTTTCGTTCAACTTTTTCCGTGCTTAGTTGGGAATCTTCATCAATATGCCGAGCCGTTCAATGGCTTTTTGGGACGTGTTTTCGACTAATTGCTATTCAACAACTAGCGCATTGACTCGCAGGCTCGCGTCGTGACTGATTGCTGATGATTTGCATAAATCACGCATTTACTTTTTTAATTAATTTATATCGGTGGGGAACATGTTTTTCGGGTTTTTCCCCGTATAACAGCCGCTGCGATCTAAATAAATGGCATTTTAATTATTTTCTGCCGAGTGTTTTTCTCAGATGGGCTTAATGTCGCCTTAATGTACGTTCGAAACGAAATATTACTTTGAACTTAATGGGGTATTGTAACACAAGCAGAAATTAATAGCTGTGGTGAATGGAGGGGGCTGTGCATCAATGACGTCCATTAATGTCAATGGACCCACCGCCACCTGGCCAGTTTTCTTGGACAACCACGCCATTCGAAGACTATCTTAGGTATCCAAAAGTTGCATTCCGGTTGTTCTCTCATTCTGATCTCTTGGCTGCGATGCTAATTGTTTAAAAATTGAGCGAGCATGTAAACATTGGCGTTGATTTTGAAGTGAAAGTGAAAATGGGGCAGTTTTTTTGCTTCTTCCATTTCTTCACAATGGCAAATGAAATTTCTTGCCTCGTTTGTTGACGCTTCGTCCATGGGCTCGTTGCCTGTTTTTCTTGCTACGGCGCTCCCTCTTCAGTAGACGTGCGCCTCTGGAGCCTGCCATGAATATTGGATTTCGTTTTGCACTATTCATTCCAGTTGAGCTTTGGCAACAGCATTTTGAGAAAATAAAATCTTGATGAGTGGAAGGTTAGATCTAATTTTGAACTACTCTGTGCGAAAAGCCGTTGAACATGCTCGGCATACAGCGAAGTTTTGCTCGAAAAAAGCCCAAGTTGATTTTACGTGTAATGCCTATTGGCTTCGCTTGCGCGCATTTCGGAGCAGAATTCTCAGAGTATATTTGTAACGCATCCGAATGAGACCGGGTTTTTGGTAATAACCTATTTTGAAAAATTGGATTTTTTGCCCGGTTTTTTATTGCCTATATAAGAGTGATTGTAGCCGTTCGTCTAATCTGCGAGAATATATTCACGCAATTTTCTTCGATTTCGATTTGCACCTGATATAAGACTTGGCGATATGAGCTGGAAAATTGAGCCTATAAAGTTTATGCCTAGTAGTTGATGATTCCATTTTGCCTCCGTTTTGGCGTGCCCTGATCCCGTTCATTTCTTTTACAAAATTAACGAGCGACCCCACACCTGCTCAATTCGTATTGAGCTTGGATTTTTCGTTTACATGTTTTATGTGACATTTCTGTAACATTGCATTTTTCGAATACTGTTAATCTGGTCGCCATTAATCCATGTTTAAAAGCAATGTCCTTTTGGGTTCAAACCTTCATAACATTTGTCCATTCACTATTCATGGCAAACACAAAACCTCATTTAAAAAATAAAAATAAAATAAATTGTTAGCTCTACAAGTTTGCATTTTTCACGTTGGCCTTGTATTTGCACGATTTATTTCTCGCTTTCCATTGAAGATGTTTAACCAGGTTACATATTTAGCTAGGCTTTTTATTTGCATTATTATTTCTTTAGCCCGATTTATCTTATAGATAACATCGTTAAATGGCATATTCGAATTTTTGTAAATTGTTACATAATGTACATGTTTACTATTCAATTTCGTTAAGTTTTCGTATAGTGTTGGTTTCTAAACCTGATTTATTATAAAGCTAACCCAGTTTGCGTTTCTATGTTAGGATTTCTTTCTCTGC
>JAQFYZ010005111.1:0-10000 GCA_034695085.1 Cylindroiulus punctatus
ATGATATATGGGGTGCAAATGTACATTTGTACCCCACAAAAACTGCATTTGTACTTTTACGGTTTACAGTGTGGTTCGGCCTCAACTGTAAAGCGCGTTGCTTAACTTAGATGTCTTGATGGTGGTGGTGGTGGGTGCAGTGCCTCAAAGGCAGCAGTAGAGGGTGCGACAAAGTATATGGCTGTTATCTGCAGACTAGCTTAGTTTTGGAGTAACCACGACAGAGTTTTGCAACGACTTGCTCAGGTTGTCCTACAATGGCTGCCCAGACATCTGAGTTTAACAACGTGCCTGTTGGTCAGGTGGCACTATTTTCAGCAGGAAAAACCGAGATCATAAGTTCTTGATGTTAGCTAGTGCATATTCCTTACAAATAGTTTGTTAGCAATGTTAATCATGAAAAGAACGCCTTAGGCGAAATTTTATGTTTTGCGAAATAATTGTGTGGAAGTCGATCAATTGGTCCCGAGATCGACCCTGCAACGTATAGCATGTATACATAGCATGTATAGGTGGGTACAGGTTGAGCCCTGTGCCAACAGTATAATACACTTGAAGGGCGCCACACCATAACGTTGTAAGTGCCAAAAATCCCTAAATGCCCTTTTTAACTATTTACCAAAGTCGGTTTTACCCTTACAAAAATATTAAGTATCTTTTAAGTAGATTCATGGTATGCAGAACTTATCAAGGTGTCTTATATTTTAAGTATAATTTTAGTATCCACGTTTTACAACATTAAATGGAAAATGTTCTTAGGTATTCATTAGGTTTCCTGATAGGTTAACTTTAGGTATTTTTGAGGCCAAAGTATATAAAAAGTATTTTTACCACATTTTACAACTTTTTACCAAAGCCAGTTTTACCAGGTTTTTCGGTTTGTCATATAATATTACCACTTTTTACAACTTTTTACCACAGCCGGTGTTACCCTTACCGGGTAATATAATATTAGTGAAAAACCGTTTTTTGTAAAAAGTTGTAAAATGTGATAAAATGCTTTGAATATACTTTATAAACCGGATACCTCAAAAATACCGTAAGTCAGCCTATCAGGAAACCTAATAGTTAAAAGATACATAATAAATGATTAGGAATCTTTTCCATGGTATCCAGAAGACTTCAAGGTATCTTTTCGGTATAATTTTAGTATCCACATTTTACAACATTAAATGGGAAACCTTCTAAGGTATCCATTAGGTATCCTGATAGGATGACTAAGTATTTTTGAAGTTTCCAGTATCCAAAGTATTTTTCAGGTATCCAGAAGGTATCTTTCAAAATAACTTCTGGATAGAACTACCAGAGCTACCTCGTATACCATCTACCTTCGATAGGTAGTTTTTGCACCCAATCATTTAAAAGCTACCTTCGAAGATAGCTATATGGATAGTCTATATCATCATATAATGAGCACCAAGCATTTCTTGGAGGTTTTTCCACCCACTTTAATCAAGTGATATCAAGTAAAAATGGTTTATGAACGTTTACCAGTGGTAGCACGTTTGCAAAAATGTTTGCAATCAAAGCTGTTTCATGAAATACTTATTGCTACTTTGTTCATCAAACTTCAGTGTTTCAAAACATCTGAACCTGACACTAAAACGTGTACTAAAATAATTTGATCACAAAATAATTTTTGTGCATTATTTTGCCTCCTGAAATGTTGGTTGCATGGCATTTAAAACGTTATGGTTTGTCACCCTTCATATACATGTATATACCGGTATTAATCGTTGAGATCAACACCAGCTGCTACTGAATGTCAGGCATAGTTTGAGTATTTTATCAAATGTAAGTTATCCATTGTTTCCCTGTATGCTCACGCCACAAACTAATTTTAATTTTTTTAACTTTTCTTATATACAATGAGAGGTGTTTATCTTGATTCAACAATTATCTGGAAAACTTGGCATTCTGCAAATTTTTTATACTAGTGTTAGTTGCTTAGGGAAGAAAGTTGAATGGTATAATTTATGTTGAGGTCAAATTTAAAGGAGGATTTAACGGTCAACTCCAATTTAAAAAAATAAATTAGAACCTACCATTTTGGAAACAGAATCCTATTCTACACAAAAAAATCAACTTTCGCATCAATCGTTTTTGATTCGACCACTATATCCAAAGATATGAAGCAAGGGTCACATTTAATGATGGTTGGCAACCTACCATATAATATTGAAACCAGAATGTTATTTAACACCAAAAATAAGGAACATTTACCTGAAACATTTTATGACCACTACAGGTAGTTCCAAAGATAAAGCAAATTATGGATGAGAGTTTCAGGTAAGTGTTGCTTATTTTTGGTGCAGGATACGATTTTGTATGCAAAATTTGTGAAATGCCCAGTTTTGAAGATTAGTGTTGCATCTCGATAACTGCCTTATCGTGTATATCTGAAACATCGTGAAATTTCTAATAACATTCGAACATTGACCAAGCCATTCCTACGGTATGTATATTATGTTCAAGCAATAGTTTATTGAAACACTGAATTTTATTGGTTTAGGCTATATTATAAAGACTGATGTTATCGCTAAATTTGTAATATTTAAAAAGATTGTTTCGCGGAACCCAGATTGGGTCATTTTTCGAAGATTTTTCGAACAACTTATTATAGGAACGTTTTTATGACGGAATGTTTTCAAGAATCTTTAGAGATGTAGATGATGTCGTGTATTTGGATACAACTTATTTTGTTACGTATAGTTTTTGCAGGTTACCTTCAGTGTATGCCCTGCTCCATATCTAGACATGAGTGACACCTCATCTGTAGATCATGTGTTTGATGTCTTGTAGCATACTGTGTTTCTGGAAAGCAAATACAGTGTAATGCAATTCACAGTTTTTTAATAGTTGTAAATTTTTGCAAGCATATCGAACAAATGCTACTGCCATAGGAAAATTTTGTTTGAAAAAAATGATCACAAAGATAAGTTTAACGCATTGTCACAAAGATTTTTGAAATGAAAATAACCATGCAATTAGCCCACATTCATTCGTATAGTGTCTGTGTTGGAGCAGGGCATTTACCGAAACAACTCTCTTTTCAAATATATAGGATGGGGCGTTTATGGTCATACAACAAATATCGTTAAAACTAGGCATTTTACAAAAATGTTTTCAGACAAATGTTAGTTTCTTAGGGAAAAAATTGAAGGGTATAATTTATTTTGAGGGAAAATGTCATTTAAAGAGTATTTTGCATACAGAATCGTATTCTACACCGAAATAAGCAACTTTTGCCTAAAACTATTTTTGATCAGACCACTATTTCCAAAGATATGAAGTAAATGTTCGCATTAGGTCAATTATCGGTCAACTCCATTTTTAATGGCAACCTATCATTGCAAAACATTTTTTGATTCGACCACTCATGACAGGAAATAATGGTTAGATCAAAAAATGTTTCTGGTGTAAATAAGATTCTTTAGGCATAATGGTGGCTGTCATGAAAAAATGAAGTTGAACTTTAAATCACCCTGACAATGATATTTGACCTCCAAATACATTACAGGGTTGACACAAAAATTCAACTTTCAAGTTCCCTGATATTTCCCTAACTTTTCCAGATTTTAAAAAAATGTCCCTGGTTATTAAAAATGCGAAAATCTGGCATTTGTCAATGAAAAAATGCTATAGTAATTGTTCATTGGTTATAAACATGATGTTAAGGCAAATTTCAAATGGAACCAGCAATGGAGCACATGTTTTAATAAAAAGCTTCAAATTTAGATTAGTTTGTTCACATTTATAAATGTCATTATTGACACAGAATTGCTTGCTTCAATTGATAGCTTAAGTTTCTTGACTTCTGTGTCAAGAAATTTATTTAATTTCAATGGCTATTATAAAATAAGTCAATCATACCAAACTTTTCAATGATATTTCCAGGCCTTCAAAACTTTCCCGATTTTTCCAGGTTTTCCAGGTCTGGGTAAACCTGCGTTAGCCATTCAACTTATCCCTAGGCTAAGAAACTAACATGTGCCGAAAACTGTGTTTGTAAAATACCTAGTTTTCAAGACAAATGTTGTATCACCATAAACGCCTCAGCTGTGTTCATTTGCAGTGTTTGACGATTCATGGAAGAACCTTAGATTTTAAATTCGGGGATGATGATGTTTACTTCCGCATCCGTTTTAGACTGGAGACGTACCAATAAGCGAAGAATGTGGCACGTTTTATAAAACCTTCTATACCATTTCTACGTAGAGTAGAACGATATATCTCTATACAATATATACGATGTATTTTGCATAATCCATCATTTGTACTCGCGTCTATTTCTTATCATTCGAAGGAAGATGAATTTTAGTATTAAAATTTAGATACCGTATGCGGACGTCCCTGTGCAAAGACTGTTCTTTCTGATGGCAAACATCGCAAACGAGGTAATCAACCATTTCGTTCGATTCGCTGAACGCGGATGATGTTCAAGGGGGGGGGGGGGCCTGTTTGACGTCACTGCTTCCGATGTAAACACGCCTGCGAGCAAATGTCAAAGGTTCACCTCCAGGCTCCACATAACATGGCTGATTCATAATTGGTACAGGGTTCCCACCCATATTGCAAAAATAAAAAACCCTGACTTTCTCAGGTTTCCCACACTCTAAACGGAAAAAGTACAAATGTTGCACCTTAAGGCTCATCACAAGTGGCGTTGTGACTTTGGGGACAGCCTCCATAATATTCGGGACATAAGTTTTGGTTTCCTGAGCAAAATATTAAAACCATTTTTTGTGAACATAAAGAGGGACTCGGGTTTTAGGGTTGTTGCTATTGAGCAATTATGTAAGTGCACATGATATTAATAAAAAACGGAAAAAAAAATTTGTTTACCTTTGTTACCTTCGTTACCTTTATGGCCATATAATGGCAGGAACTAATTTTTCTGTGGTTTTCCAACTTTGAAATTGTTAAAAAATTGTAAAAATGAAATGTCTTTTTTTGCAAATTCTTCAGGAACTAGCTAAGGATATGAACTTTTATTTCAAATATTTACTTTAATTTATAATCATCATATATTTCTGTAGTCTTGCTTGAAATGGGAAGGGAGATGAAAAAAAGAAAATGTGGAACGTTAGCCTCACCTGACAGGTGAAGCTCACCTTTAGCCTCATTGACCTTCAGTGCAGTCGATGTGGGGATCTGGAAGGGATTTCGAAATTGGCACCACTGCCGATTGCCTGCAGTGTTGCCAATTTCAAAATCTCTTGGGATTTTGATGCCACTTGTGATGAGCCTTAAGGCATTGACCAAGTTGTCAAAAATTTGCAAAAATCCCTTTGGCTAGTTTCTTACCTCCCAACTTGAGTTCAGCTGTAGCTTGAGCAGAGTCGGTCTCACTGCTGATGAGGCACTGGTACAGGCCCTGGTCATCCCTAGTAACGCTGGAGAACTGGAGCATGTTCTTGATGTGATGGTAGGCCTTGTCGCCCGTCATAGGGCGGCCATCTTTGAGCCAGGTCAGGGAAGAAATAGGAACACCGGAAGTGACGCAATGAAACGCCGCGGGCTGCCCCAGGTCAACCTCTTTGCGCTCTGGTTGGATGTACACAGACAGTGGGGCTGGAAAGTGAAAAGAAGGCTTCAGAGGTTACGGCGGCCATCTTGTAGGTCGTGTTGGTCAAAGACAGAGATGCTCACCAGTGACAACGACGGTTGTCTCGGCCTTCTCGCTGCCCACGGTATTGTTGGCGAAGCAGACATACACCGCTGAATCTGTCACTGACAGCTGGTGGATTCGAAGCCAGCTGGACACTGCCTGGAACTTGCCATCCAACCTCAGCCTGGCCAGGGACTCATCCTCCTTTTTGACGAACCATCTGTTGGAAAAATCAATGAAAATCAAGTTGAAACCAGGAACATCCATTGGTAATGCCATAGCGTGGTACAGCTGTCATAACCCAAGTTGTCCAAGCAAACATCATACTTTTTTAAATATATGTATTTAAAAATTATTTTAAAACATTCAGTTGTTAACCAGATGTTACCACACACAGTTGTTTACCACATAAGTAATATAGTTGTAGTTTGTAGGTTTTTAGTTGCAACTACTTTTTGCCCAACACTGCCCCAAGTAAGCCGTGCCTAGTGCCCAATAAACAAAACTGAGATTAAAAGGAAAACTCCAGCCAACCCATTTAAGACCCACTGAAAGTGCGTTGTGACTTTGGGGACACCCTGCATAAAATTTCCAGAAACAATTTCTCCTTTCCTAATCAACATATGAAAATAACATTTTTGTTAACATTAACAGGGACTCGCGTTTTTTGGGATGTGCTCTTGAGAACTTATGGAAATGTATATGATATTAATAAAAACGATAATTCAATGTTTGACCTCTTATTTTGCTTTATGGGCGATAGAGGGCAGCACCAGCCATCTGAATGGGAATATGAGAGTTACTGTCGTTGGCAAAATAAAGAATATCCGGAAAAATTCTAAAAACAAAATTTCTTTTTATTTATTTTATATTGCGCAGGATCTTACTATCAATATAAACTTTGCATTAACACATTTAGTTTCATTTGAAGTTATCATATCTGTCCAAAATTATCAAAATTCAATTGCAAAAAAATCACTTTCAACGGGCCTTAAACTGCTTTGTTTTCCCTGGAAAGGGTTTTTACTGGAAATTTTCTTCAAATTCTCTGTTTTCCTCCAAGATTTCAAGCAGCAACTCAGGTCCCCTGAAAGTAGGCAAACAATGATTGCTCGCGTGCTAGCAGTGACTGCCCACCAAGAGGGTGATTACACATTGTACAGGGTGTCCCGTAAGTTTAAAAACATAGGGGCAATGATGATACGTATGTTGAACACATAAGCCACTGCTCTCAGACTTCTTACATCCCCCCCCATGGTTAAAGACTTATGGGACACCCTGTACAATCCTTTGCCACATCAATTATACAAATGAACTGGGCAAGTGTTCTTTAAATTTGGTTATAACACGTTGGCAAATGCTGTGTTTTGTAATGAATTTTGGTCTGTAATGACTTACAACAGGAATTATAAATTACAAGAATACAGCCATGATCAATTCTTAAACGTTGAAATCAATTTCGTCAATGGAGGAATTTGGGAAACAAGTTTGTCCAGTTCCAACGGAATGCTAATTTAACCCAAAAGCTCATGTTGACATTAGGATGGTAGAGTGAGAGCAAATAGTCATGTTCCATCCAGATCCGCCCTCAATTTCTCATCGATGCTATCGGGCCCGTTCCTTTATCTCTATTCGATGGATCCAATTTGGGCCTTATCGTTGCAGGGCCTTCAGCGCCACCACGTGACCCGCAAGCTCCCCAGCGCCACTCCTCATCTTGACAAGCTAATTCATCAATATGTTAATGGGGGGATCGCACTTGGGAAATTTCCAAAAAAAGATTAGGAATTTGTCTGGCCCCTGACAGATGACTCCCGGGGGATTCTGGGAAGGAAGATGCTTAAAAATTACGCGGCCGATAAGCGCGACGCGAGTCACCCGCTCGATAATTTATTTAAATTTTAATTAAAAAAACGCGCAAAAAAAATTTCTTCCAAAAACGACAATTAACATAAAGTAATGCGTTGGGGCGCTCCTGCTGCCAGACGCATGCGCACCCGCCCTCCGTGGGAATACCCCTACATCTAATTACACGCTGCAGAAAAACTCGGTCTAATTGCCAGGCATTCATGGAAAGAAATTGGCAATTTAATCTAAATAAAGCGTTGTAGGAATACTAGATTTGGGCAAACTCTACTTGTTCAAACAACTTGATGCTGCCGACGACTGCTTTGGGCTCGGATCTCAAAGGGATTCTGGAGCAGCTACAATACAGCAATCTGTTTATCATCCGCGAACTAAGACCTAAGAAAAAATTCTATTTTACCCCAATTTAGTCTAGTTAATATGAAAATGCTCGCCCACTTAAGTGAGCGACGAGCGCGGCTTATTAATTTCAGCGAGCGATTGTTAAATTACCAACGAAGCCCTGCTTTCTTATTAATGCTTCCTTATTACTTGGATATCCTCGTATGGGATGATGGACGCGAGGGCTATGCATAAACGACTTCCATTAAATCCCATTGAAAGTGCCTTGTGACTTTGGGGACACCCTGCATAAAATTACCAAACACAATTTTTCCTTTCCTGATCAACATGTTAAAATAAGTTTTTTGTAATCATTAACAGGACTTGCGTTATTTGGGATGTGCTCTTGTCAACTTATGGAAATGTATATGATATTAACAAAAACGATAATTCTATGTTTGACCTCTTATTTTGCTTTATGGGGAATAGATGGCAGCACCTGCCGTTGATTGAGAATATAAGAGATTTACTGTCGTTGGCAAAATAAAGAATATCTGGAAAAATGGTAAAAATGAAATGTCTTTTCATTTTATATACATTTTAGAGCAAGAACTTACTACTACTAGTATAAACTTTGAATTAAAACATTTACTTTCATTTGCAATCTGTCCAAAATGATTAAAATTCAATTGCAAAAAATCCCTTTCACTGGGTCTTAAAAAGTCGATATTTTATTATTACAAGTATTGGACGTTCTGTTCCAGTATTAATAAACAGCAGCCGTTAATGGAAATACCTGCTACTATCACAATGTTTGCGAGCAAGTTTTGATATTCGCCTGAAATAAATTCCCTTACACAGAATCACTGGAGATGTGTTTCCATGGCTTGTTTTAAAGCCTATCACCTGGGCCATATTCTAAAAGTTATGGACATGTAGGGGGATGGAATAATGTTAGTACTCCAATTATATGTCGATGTATTTCACACAAAAACTTTCTACATGTATGAAGCATCAATACATACAGTACAAGCCCATTTCTGTCTCTCTTAAGCTTCCATACAGTGTGTAAATATATGTGATGTACTTGTAAATTTTTGCTGAGTAGGGACCTAATTGCATGTTTCCAAAGACTCAACGTACATCCTCTGTTTCATAAAAAAAACAGCAGTTGGTGTTTTCTGTCTGACTTTGCTAAAACCAGATGCAACATAATGTGTACAGTTACAGCAGGTAATTGCAGTAATTGCTGTCAAATGGTCTATGCTAATGTTATGCTGAATTTCTGCGTAAATATGTGCAAATCTTCTGCAGCTTCTGCAATCAGAATGCAACAGAATGTTTCATAGCAATCTTTGCAAGATTTGCATGTTTTGCAACCCACTTTTGCATGGGAATGCATCACCAATTCTGTTTCCACCACACTTCCAGACATGCAAACAGCGCCCAGTTGCACCAAGTGCATCATAGATGGCACTGCTACTCGGCGTGCTTAAATCTTTCCGGGGCATCCCTCTGGAGTCGCGTTGTTACCATTTTTGCTCAGTTTAAAAAGCGCGAAATCGTTTAAGCCCATTTTATGTGCGAATCGCGAAGAACGCGGCTTATGGAGGAGGGGAAGTTCCCATCGGAGGGGAAATTGCGTCGGTCCAATTTTGATGTATCCATTTTTTTATTCCCTTAATATGGTAATCAAATAGTCCTGATGTTCCTTTCATCCCCATTCAATGAGCCATTTGCTTACAACGCTTTTCCCTGCATTTTTTTTGCGCCAAAAAGATCGCGCATTGTTTTGCAACTAGAAAATTTCACCCTCGACTGAGCAAATCGATCAAGATCTACGCGAAGGAGCCCATTTTGATCAGCCATAATTTGATGGAAATTGCGCTTCAGACGGCCATTTTGCGCCAATTGTTTCCTTTTCCGCCGCCTTGGAATTTAAAGTAGAGCGATTCGATACACAAGCTCAAAGTCAAACTCTGGGTTTTAAAATGCATGGCCTGCCATCCATATTTGCAACGTGAATAGAATTGTGCAACGCCTTGGTGCTAGATATACATATACCGCAATGCAATCGGTCTTGGGCAAAAGACGGCCATCTTGAAAACAAGATGGCCGTCTCCAATTTCGAAAACATGCATTTCAGTCCAGTTTAGTGGTGGAAAGATTGTCCGTCAGCAAACTTGTGCCAGATGATGAGTG